>CAUDMG010000750.1:67500-215000 GCA_958450375.1 Homarus gammarus | reverse complement strand
AAAGAACTGAGTAAAATGGGACATAACGTGGAAAGGAAAATTACTCAAGAAAATGGCAGGACATGTAGAAGAAAGAGATAAAGGAAGAAGATATGCTAAGATAAGACAAAGTTACGTGAATACAAGGCCAGTGAGGTGAGGGGTTAGTAGCACTTGAGGTGAGGGATGGAGGAGGTGAGAGATTGGGGTTAACTTTGAATAGGATTGTGGTAAATGAGATTAGTCAATTTAGTTAAAAAAAAAATAAAAATAAATAAATAAAACGACTAAACCAAGCTAAGACATTCAGGGTTACAGCTTCCGCTAAAGTGTTACAGAGAGAGAGAGAGAGAGAGAGAAAAAAACGAATTTGGGATAGTCAGAAAAGGGGAACCTCGTCTAGCCTAATCTAACCATAACCCAATTATAACTTAAGCTAAGCTAACCTAACCATAATCTAACCTACCCTAGCCCGACCAAAACTGACTCCTCCCGCACCTCCCCAGACATGGCGGAAACATTTCTTAAAAGCCGTGTACTATAAGAGACAGATCTTGCTCCCTCGTCACAAACAGCAGTTCACACATCATCAAAACTGTCAACACACCTAAAAAAAACACGGTTATTAAACCTCTAGTGGCGGTGGTGATGTGAAGTAGCGATGGTGAAGTAGCGGCGGTGGTGGTGGTAGTAGTGAGTAGTGGTAATGGTGAAGTGGTGGTGGTGAAGTAGTGGTGAAAACCTGAAGTGGTACTGAAGTAGTGGTGGTGGTGGTGAAGTAGTGGTGAAAACCTGAAGTGGGACTGAAGTAGTGGTGAAGTGGCAGCAGTTTAGTAATGGTGGTATAGTAGTAGTGGTGGTGGTTAAGTACTGTAGTGGTGTATAGTGAGTGATGAAGTATTCCCCAACTGCTGACAAAAATTTCTTTTTGGACTAGAAAAAAAAACTTCCACAAGACACATCCATAAATAACACACGTACGTGTGTGTGTTGGGTATAAGCCTTCCTATAACCGCTCTGGTGGTCTTAGAGTAAACACACTTTTATTAATAACTTAGGACTGAACACCCTAGGAGTGCTATTGCTGGGGGGCTTTATCGTTATACAGAACCCGGCACAACCTTCGTCTTCCTCACCGTGAATGACAGGCGACGACGATACAGGCAGAATATATAACCTGTCCTATCCTAATTTCGCCAACAGTAGTTCTTCGTTTCCTACCTTCGAGAATACCGCAACATTGACGGAAAAAAAAATGGCATTTGCGTAACATTTTCTCGAGACTTCCGTGCGCGGCGAGGAAGGAAGCTGACGTTACTCAACCGAGAGGCGGAAATTGTGGCAGTCAACGGGTGGGGGGGGGGGGATGAGATGCACACAATCAACCAGCCATTGGACAGTGGTTTTACACAGGGGAGAAATACTGTACTCTCAGAAACATGGAAGAATGAGGTCTTAAGTGTACAATGTAACTTATTATGAACAAGACATTCTATTCGTTTTGGTGTGTGTATGTGTGGGGGAGGGGGGAGGGGTATGCGATTTTGTGTGCGTACTTATGCTGTGTTTTACTTGTATATGTTTATGTAGTACGCTTGTGTATGTGTGTATGTTTATGTAGTGCGCTTGTGTATGCGTGTACTGTATACGTTCGCACATGTACGTAATTTGTTGTGTAGGTAACGCTTTTTTTTTAATCGGGACTTTTAGGCTGCTCTTGTCAGCATTTTCCACGTCTTCGCTTAACAGAATTTCCGGCCACTTTGTTAATGTTAACCCAGAGACCTCTAGCTGGTTAGCCCGACACACACTGGGTGCCTTCGTTCCCTTTACGAGTGAAAGTCTATGTACAAAATTAATTAACTACTTGAGTTCATGAATGTTTATGTATACAGTACGAAGTGGTCTGAGCGAGAATGTCTTAATATTTCTACATCTACAGTAAACTGTTTGTGTAAGTGTTCGTGTAGACATAAATGTCCCGGATATGTATGTGTTTATGTGTACACGTGTGCGTAAGGAGATAGGTGGTGAGGCTACGCGACACCGTGGGGGGCGGGGTATCAGATAGAGGGCGAGAAACACGTCTGGCCTGCCACTACTGCCGAGATATGTTCTCCATCTGCCGCCCCCATCACTGAACACTATACTAGACCTCCATATTCAATCTATTCATATACACCTGGTCTCTTTCTAGTTCCACCTGTGGTTGTTGAGTGATAATCTCCCTTTGTTCAAAATGTTCAAATAACATCTATGAAAATGTTTACCTAAAAATAATGTGTTATTTGTTACAGGCTGACATAGAGCTTCCTCCAATTGACGACGAGCAGATGCAGGGTGAGTGACGTGTTTCGGGTTTGTTTACATTTACCTGAAGGCCCCTCCCTCTATTCATTCCTCTATTCTCAACTGTCCAAATATATACTGTAACAATCCACCCATCTACTGTTTATCAACGTATCTATCTATATATCTACCTACATACCAATTAACCATACCATCTATAGATCTACATATCCATCCTAAATAGTCAACACTGATAAATATGTGGTCAATATAAGCGCTGAGAGAAGGGTGGCCGACCCTCTCCAAGAGCAGGTAAAAATAACGAAAATTTGAGACATTAAATGGCACATCTAAAGACTTTAATTATGTAGAATATTTTGTTGGGCAAGTTATTTATCAAAACTTTCCCCAGTAGGTAAGCTTGTAAGTACAGATGTATGTAGCCTAGCCATACAATATGTCACTTTCTGAAGCCTCCCACCCACCCCTCTCTCCATCCATCCCTCCCTATATTCATCCCTCCCTCCCTCCCTATATTCATCCCTTCCTTCCTTCCTTCCCTCCCTCCCTTCCTCCAGCCATACCTCCCTTCCTTCCTCCATCCATCCATCTCTCCCTCCCTCCATCCATCCATCCCTTCCTACATTCACCCAATTCTTCGTCCCTCTCTTCACCCTTTCCTCACTCCCTCTCTCTCACCCACCCCATGCCCCTCTCCCTTCCCTCCCAAATAAATTCAGTACATGGCATCATGTTTATAATATCACCATCATCATTACATAACATAACTTCCTGTAACTATACAGTACACCAAAATCTGTAACAACATACTGTATATGAATACTCTTACTGATTCCTCTCATCTCTCCCTTGTGTGCAGTGCTGAAGAGGGCCTTTGACAGCTTCGACTCAGACAAGAAGGGAGCCATCTCGACAGAAATCGTGGGTACCATTCTCAGGATGATGGGTCAGACCGTCAACCGCCAGATCCTTAGCCAAGTCATCGAGGAAGTTGATGTTGACGGTCAGTGTTACTCCGGCTCCAGTTTCCTCATGCCTTACTTTCTCTTGTGTCCTTCCCGATGCCTTACTTTCTCTTGCCTCTTTGCCAATGCCTTACTTTCTCTTGCCTCCTTCCTGATACTTCAGTTCCTCAATGCTATAGAAGTTCCTCAATCATACTTCTGAATTCACCCTCCCCAGTAATGTTTAGTATTACGGTTTCTCTTGATACTGTAATTTTTCCCCATTTGTTTCATTTTTTAGTCACAGAGAGAGAGAGCGAGAGAGAGAGAGAGACTAAAATTATGTTTCTTCCTCCAAATAAACGTCATCTACCCACTCCCTAGCCTTATTTACCGTGGTAGTGTTCAAAATTATCTATGGTTGAATCTCCTCCGCCTCCCCATACACCTCCAAGAACTACATCCACAGGTTTACCACAACTTTCTATTTTGTGTTTCTACGCCTTAAAGACTGATGACCGGTACTGTGTCGGGTTACAGGTTCGGGAGAGCTGGAGTTCAATGAGTTCGTGATGCTGGCTGTCAAGTTCATGAATGAGGAGGACGAGGAGGAGCTCAAGAAGGAACTTTACGAGGCCTTCAGACTATACGACAAGGATGGTTAGTTTTAACAGCTCTCTCAATTGCCTACGTTAAAAGTCCCTCGAGGAGATAAGAAACAATGTAATTTATGACTGAATTTCGGCATAATCTTAAGCGTAATTTAAGAAATATCGTTGTACCAGAAGTTATGAAGGGTTAAAAAAAAAAGGCACAAATGTTAGAGGCCGAGTCATGCCGCTATTCTTCATTATTTACTGATAGACGGATGCATAATACACAACACATTTACACTGATGGTATATTTTCCCTTTACTCTCCCTTAATGGACAGAGCGTATTGAGAGCAGTGAAGTTCTTTATAATACAGTATAGTAGTTCAAAGACAACCTTTAATTACTGTATATTTTAAAAAAAGTGACACCAAATTACAACAAACATATCAGATACTGTGCAAGGATTACTGCAACAAGCCAAACAACAGTCTTACCAACACACAAAAACACTCCAGCAAACAAACACTGAAGCTACTCCCAGTAATCATCACCTTTCATTATGACTCTAAAGCCACATAAACACTACAGCCACGTCCTCAAGCCACAAAAATATAACCAGGACCTTCCACCGGTAGGCCAAGGATTCATCCCCACCAAGGTGCTGCGCGAGATCTTGCACGAGCTGGACGACAAGCTCACCGAAGAGGAACTCGATGGCATCGTTGACGAGATTGATCAGGATGGCTCTGGCACCGTTGATTTTGATGGCGAGTGTCTTCTCCTCTGATGTACCTTTGTTTTTGTTTTGAATTGATATATCATATTTAGTGAGCTGTCATGAGGCCATATTTTCACAATTAACATAATGTTGTCATGATGCTGTTGTTGATCTTATGATTTCCTCTATGTATTATGGGAAGACCTAACTCAATTACTCATACTATATGTTGCTTTATGGCTCTGAACTTGTAACTTATGTAGAAGAAATTTACTGTGTGAAGTTTCCATCTGACTTTAAAGTGAAAAATGCTGGAGAAATTCATATACTGTATACCTGACATTCAATTAATTTTTTCCCCCACAGAATTCATGGACATGATGACAGGTTAAACGCCCCACCCCGTACATCAGTCACTCCCCCACGACCTCATTGCTACGTCATCATTTCGTTACGCAACATTATACGCAATAAGACCACACAGCTTCACAGGTGCCATCCTGGGGTTGTTTATGAATGGATTT
Source organism: Homarus gammarus (assembly GCA_958450375.1). Lineage (NCBI taxonomy): Eukaryota > Metazoa > Arthropoda > Malacostraca > Decapoda > Nephropidae > Homarus > Homarus gammarus. The sequence continues at coordinate 209,930 of CAUDMG010000750.1, read as the reverse complement.
ACCATCTAAGTGTTATGTCCCTTGGACTCGAGTTATTTAAATTAGAATCCATCGGAGTCAAATTTCATCCCCGATAGATCACTCCGCCATCTTCTTTTAGCTAGTTGTAAGAGATTAACCTCATTAGTCAAACAGTTCCTCAAAATGGTCCTTCCCTTCGTAAAGTTCCAGTACAAAAGAGTCCATAAGATATACTGTGATTGAATCGTTGATGAATATTTTATAATTTTTATACACATCTAACTTTAAGTTGCGGTGGCTCATATATCCCATCTTATTTTGCTAAAGTGCCTCGGTTCATTAGCTTAGCTCTGTCGCGTCTTGTTACAGCGTTTTTTGTCTCTGTTGGTACGTGTCTCTGTCCTGTATACGGTGGTGCCATTGTCCCCTTACATATAACCCATAGTGGTGCTGTTGGTGACTTGTAATGGTACCCTACTGGATCCACTTATTACCATGGTCCCATAGTTGTTATTCCTATCATTCCCTTCAATGTTGCCTTATGTTTCCCTGTCTAGAGTGGTGTCACATGTTCCCAGTTCCCTCATAGTGGTGCCACATATTCCTAGTTCCCCCAGAGATGTGCCACATGTTCCCAGTTCCTCAGTGGCACCACATGTTCCCAGTTCCTCAGTGGCACCACATGTTCCCAGTTCCTTCAGTGGCACCCAACGTGTTCCTGCCCCTCCACACCTCACCTCTGTAAGCTTGTGATGTCATGTTACTGGTAAGAGAAGTCGAAGGTTCTTGTAAGAAAATAAAGAAAATTTACCGATATCTTCTTGTAATTCCACACGTCCTTTACATATTCCTCAAAAAGATACAAAAATAATACTAAACCTAATGCAAGTTAATGGCTTTGCTATCTTATTTGGTTAAAGCCAGACGATGTTACTCAGCAAGGATGGGAGCCCATAAACAAGGGGTTAAGATGATAAACTTTCAACAACAAAAATCATAACAAGGTCTGAATTCTCACAAACTTCATCCACGATATTGATGAGATTTTCCAAAACAAGGCAACAGCATTAAATGCCAGAATAGGAACCTGGTGTACTAACAGAAATCACCCTAATAGCCTACAACACTACTAAGCTCCTATAACTATTAACTTCCTTTAATATTTACAAACTCTTCTCAAGCAAAGTGTAAGAAGGATGTGGTTATTTATGCTAGACAGGACCTTAGAGCTAGCCAGGTAAGGGGAAGATACAAGGGGAAGATATTTTTGAAGAACCAAAATGGTGTAAAATTAAACTTAAAGCAGGATACTTACTCACCGAGACCAAAAATGAAAAGGACCCGAGTGAGCATGTTGACAACAAACTGAAGTTCTCAAACCTTTGTGTGAAGGTGAATGAACCAAGTAGTACTGTAAGTCATATACGATGGCCATTCAGCTATCTAGATGGAGGTGTGCTTCCCCATTTGGAGTACTCTCACCCTGTCTGGGACCGACATATGCTACAGGCTGTCAGTTGACTGAAAACGTCCAGAGGGCCACCAGACTGGTGTCTACACTGCAGCACCTCAGTTACCCAGAGATTAGAATGCCTGCAGCTGCCTATCTTATACTATAGGTGGGAAGAGGGTGACTTAATAGAAGTCTATAAGAACCTCAGATGACATAACTCTGACAAGTGTTCATACATGGAACTAACAGAATGACCCCCCCAACTAGAGGTAACAACTTCAAACTGAAGAAGCCATAACTTCAGGAAATTACCAGGGCAAACTTTACCGGAGTGAGGGTTATGAACTGTTGAAACAACCTGCTAGAGTGTTGTGACGGCACCGAGTGTGAGCTCTCCAAGACCAGACTTGACCAACACTGGCACAGGTTCAGATGCATTCTGGAGCCAGTACATGCCCAATAATTGCCAACAGTGTGTAACAGTCATGACCAACCAACCAAGCGGCTATAAGGCCAATCAGTAGCAAAGAGGACAAGGGAAAATATCCTTTACAGCATTTTCAATCCATAAAATGTACACTATTTCATAATAAACAATAAATGTATCATTGATAAAAACTTACCTTCTTCCTGCAACACTAGAAGATTACTGTATCCTATGTCTGCAACACTCACTGACGAAAACAGGAAAATTCTTAAATCTAATAAAACCTCATGAATATCCATCAACTCTCTTAAGTCCTGACATGATACAAGTCCATGTACATTACCTCAAACCCTTATCCACTGTTACAAGAATTTTGTTGTAATACGGTACAGGTCATTCTCACAAAATTAACAGAAACAAGCGTGAGCTCCTTTCAGGCCAGACTTGACCAACACTGGCACATGTTCAGGGACATTCAGGAACCCGTACATGCCCAGTACTTGCCAACAGTGTGCAACAGAGGAAGGACGAACCATCCGACCACCCAGTAAGCCGACAAGTGGCAAACAGAATAAAGTAAAGTAAAAAGTCATACAACCACTGACCTGGAAGTAGAGATCCAACGAGGCCATCAGGTCACATTTCTCGGGGAAGCATTTGTTCTCTCGCATGTAGTATCCTAGTGAGTAGTTTCTATCTGCGTGTTCTCGCTCGGACAGGAATGTACCGTTACTGAAACCCACGTTCTCCCCGCCTGCCAGACGCTGTGGGGACGTAACAAAGGGAAGGAGTTATGCTTACAGGTTATTTTTAATAGTAAAACACTGTTCACATTTTCAGAAATGTTAGAATAATGCTACTTACCATCATTTGTACACCTGCAATGTCTATGTACAGTAGTATACATTGTTTGTACAGGTATACCTACAACTAAATACATTGTACAGTGTATGTTTGTATTCCTTCTGTACAGACTGAACCAAAGTAGTGTGTATGAGATTTTACTGAATATCTATCTATCTATCTATCTATACAACAATAGTAAAGTCAGGCAATACAACCAAGGAGAGCCAACAAAGCCATTTTTGTAGAACAAACATAGTACAGTACTACATTATGTATAGTCTTCACTCTATGATTTATATTAAGTAATTATCATCAATAATAAACACTAATAATAACACTTGGTAGAGTAGGTCAGCAGATACCTAAACAAGTAGCAACAAAAATTTAAAAATACACTGTAATTTATTTTCTTTACATCTAGTATTAAATTCTTTCCAGCCTGCAGAATCACTGAAAGAATGTGCTGTACAGTCAACAGTTAAATATCCTGTCGCCTCTCTTGCCGCTCCATGAACCCCAAGATTCAGACTCGTGAATCCTAAGCATCCATGGACAGAATAATGCATGTGTCTTACTGCTTCGGGTTCATGAGTCTGAATCTCTGGGGTTCGTGGAGCAGGAGGAGAGGCGACAGGACTTTTGACTGTATATCATGAAAGAAGCACTGAAAGAAGTGCAGTTCATGATGTGATTTATAGAATCACTTAAAGACCATATTAAAAAATATAAATAAAAAATTACAAATATGGTAACGTGGAGGACATTCACTAACCTTGAAATACTGTTGGACGAAATCAAACTTTTCTGAGGAGGACATACCCGGTTTAACGAGACTGTGTAGGAGAGCGTTTACAACTATAGAGCCAGCATTAACCAGGGGATTGTGTGGCTTATCTGTGAACAAAATGAAAGAGCAGAATGTTAGGAGTTTAAAATATATACAGAGAAAAGGAGAAATTTTTACTGAAATCTCTTTTTATGACGGAGCCAGTACCCAGGGAGTGTACCGGTAACTATTATCCTTGTCTTCAGAGAGGAAGGGCTGGTATCAATTGTACTTTGACATGTGCAGTGTAAAAGATAAAACAACAAAACTAAATTAAAAGTGGTCTAAATAATGGCTTTTGTAGACAGACTAAATTTCATATGCAAATTTATAACCAGAATTACAAATGAAGGCTGATTGGTGTAACTACTGTAATGCATCTTCAAATGGACGAGGCATTACAAGTCTCCCACCCATTAACTTAATCCATTCTTTTCTCATTTAGCTGTTATCGTCAGTATAATTTCTTCTCCAAATTAATACAGTACATAAATACTAAACAAGTCCTACAGCTTCAATTCACTCTCTTTCAAACATTTTCTTTTAGTAAACAACAAAGCTTTATTATTATTATTACTATATTATCATTATGGTATCAGAAAAGTAGATTTCATAATGTATAACTACCTTAAGAAAATGTAAAACAGTATCACAAAAACAGATGGGCAGGTATTGTACTTCTCTACACATGACATCACTTACCATTGTAATCCAAGACGATGGCGTTGAACATGCGACCACTGGGTTCCGTACCAACATATTTGTGCACCGTCTCATTACCCAACTCGTTAAGTGCGATGCCATACGTCACAGGTTTACTGAGGGCAAGGCAGGAATAGGAGTTTAAGTCAGATAAATAATACAGAATAACTAAATAATATAAATTGCTTACGGTAATAAAACTACAGTGAGTTCTGCTACAACGCGTGTTTTGATAACGCGAATTTGCTCAAACGCGATTTATGAATAGAGGAACGATATTTGTATAACGCGAACGCTTGTTTGCTGTAACGCGATTTTTGCTTACTATTTCTCCAATTTTGTGGTATTAACTGTGAATATGGCAAAGAAGAATATCTCCAAGAAGTGTTCTGGTGATCGAATTCCCGGTGATGATCGTAAAAGAAAGGCTATAACACTTGAAGAGAAGCTCGATGTTATCAACCTCAAAATCACCCTTCTTCCCCATCAAGTTATATTCATATTTTTTCAAGGTAAAGTGTTAAATTTACTGTATGATTTCATTATTAGATATGAATGTAACATTTATTTAGACTGTGCTATCCTTTGTGTAAGGCTAACTACTAATTTTTTTTTCGATTTCGAGTGGTAATCTGCACCTAACCCTATTTTCTCCATAAGCCCAGTTATTTCTATTACACGATTTTCTATAACACGATATTTTACAAGAACACAACTATCGCGTTATAGCAGAACTGACTGTATCCCAGATTTTCTAGGACGGAGTAGGTCAAAGTCCCAGTAAAAGGAAAAATATATATACTATTATCAGCTATATTTTCAATTCAAAAGTACTATGCTTAAACTGGAGAAATTTTAACTACCAGTACTGTAATTATTCAGTTAGTGTCAGCCCCAAAGACAGATCGAGGAGCATTGGTGTTTATCCCATTGACTTTGGCTGATAATTAATGAGCTGAGGCTGGCTTTAGATTATTAGATATTTATAAAACACGAAAAATACATCAGCGAAAATACTCCAGTAATTAAAACCGTCAACTAACCTGCAGGACTGCATTGTGAAATTGATATTTGTGTCGCCAACCTCATACCGCTGGCCATCTACCGAGCACACAGCCACACCAAAATGGTCCGGGCTAAATCTTGCCAGCTGGGGAATGTATGATGCTACCTGCAACAGCACAATGCACTTTATATCATGTCCGTAATACATGTATACCAACTTACACTAGTTTTCATTTATTCAAGAGGAGCATTTGTAGTATAATTCAAATATAAATATCCATAATAAAAGACAATTGAACATCCAATTTCCTTTCCATAAACATGAATTCAAAGCATAAAAATAAAGGAATTCACCGATATCGATTTCACGCAGGACAGATAATTGTAAATAATTGTAAAAAAAAAGATAAAAGTGACGTCAGAGTAAAAAAGCCACTTCCATAAAAGCATTCTCAACTAGATAAATAAAATACCTCGACACACCACTCTCGACTTACACAAGGCCTCTGTTCCATAAAACCAGCCATAAACCCATCTTTGGTAAATCAACCGGTGCCTATACAGGTACGCCCCGACTTACGACCAGCCGCACTTACGATCTGCCTCAGTCGTACCAAAATGTGGTCAAATTATGTATTTTTGAGTCCCAAAGTCAGCACCCAGACAAAATTTTCATCTGTAATTCACTTTAAAATGGCTGGCAAGCTTAAAAGTGAGTGTTTTGTGGTGCTGAGAAGAAAAAGAGACCCAAATTTTCGATTTTCTATGTGTTATTTAAGCTTTTCCGACTTACAACCATTTCGACTTACGACCTGGATGTTGGTCCCTAACCCCGTCGTAAGTTGGGGAGTACCTGTATGGTATTATGACTTAGATAAACACCAAATTCAGACCTAAAAGTACAAAAGGAATCACCACAGATACCAAGCTGAAGACATACAGTACATTTTATGCAAATGCAGAGTAAAATATAAAAAAAAGTCATGCACTGATTAACCAGCCAATAATATGAGAGCAAAATTGTAATAATTGCCTGTTAAGTTTAGGTAAATATAAGACATGACAGGTAGCTACATGTACTGTACACTGGTATATTTACATATATCTTAAATTACTGCTTTCTTTACCACATCATACATCATTCCCTTCTCTCCTAGACAAGACCGGTTGCACAATCTGCTCACAAACTGACCAGTGGCAAAGACGGTAAAGAAAAGTAAAGTAAAATTAAGTAAAGTTTTCTGAGATACCTGTACATATTGGAGGATCTGTATCTATACAATTTAATTATTTACTTTGGAAAAAAATAAACAAATAAATAAACCACCATACAGTACATTTACAGAATTGAGTTAAAACCCAAGTACTGTACAGGATATATATCTACTCCTTATTCAGTCGAATTGGTCAACCTCAGATTTTTTTGGGGGGACAATCAGTTCCCAAAACCACGAATAATTGTAGGCTGTGCTGTACCATATTCTTATATTATTACTATACTATAAAAACACACAACCACCTTCTCTGCTACAGTACCATATACTCCCCAAAGCTCAACTCATTTGCATATATAACACCTGTCTACCGATATACATAAAACTCTCAGTAACATTACGTACAATCGGAGTCAAAAGTTCACTCCAGCCCAAGAGTGAAGCAGCATCGACTCCAAATGAGATGAAACGGTCAGGGTTAAGTCAGTTCGGAGATTCATTCCCGTGATTCAATTTTACCACGGAGAGTGAATCTCTTGTCTTTGGCTGTACAGTGGGGGTATGCTATAACGAACGGATCCTACTACGAATATTCCTATAACGAACGGTTTTACCTATAAAATTGAGAATGCTACAACGAACAAAACTCCTACAACGAACATTATTAAATTTTTTTTTTTTCTTTTTTACTAATTTATTGTTTCTGTACTACAAGTATTAACAATATTCTTTATTTCAGGGGTTTAGATGCATATTTATGCACTTTTTTACAATTTTATATTATATTTTTCAGTGTTAAGTGGTTGTATTTGGGGGGCCTGGAACGTATTAATCCTATAATGAACGAATGCTATAACGAACAAGGTTCTAGAACCAATTAGATTCGTTATAGCATACCCCATTGTACCTCCATTCCATCATCACTATTCCTCAGGCATATATCTTTAAATGTTTCTCTTGCTTTCTATACATTAACTATCAACTGTCTATTTACTATATGTCTGAGTATCCCATCACCAAGACATACTTAAAAAATATAATATGGCTGTTTGCTTTATAGTTTAGTGTCAGACTGCGTGTTCATTCCTCTGTATCAAATATAAGAGTAAAATGTGAAAATGCTTCCTCTAATGTACCCTCTCATCTTTAGAATTTTACATGGTATTATGGAAAATTTATTCATCTTCACTATCAATATAACAAGTATGGTAGAATTTTGTTTTTATAATACATGTAATTAACTCAAGGTTTATTTTGATAACCCAGACAGCATCAAGCTACTCTATGTTAAATAAACTGTCACAAAAATTCTTGCAATAATGTACAGTCACGGAAAAAAGTCCTGTCAGTCATCTGAGACCTCATGCCTTATAAGGCCCAAGGACGTGCGACGTCTCAGGGTTCATGGATGGGACGAAAAATTTACAGGATTATTTCCAAGAATGTACAGTACTTGCAGTGATCAGGAGCATCAAGTGTAGTAATGATAAATGTGTACTGTATAAGACCATAATATTTTGTCAAACATTAGCGAGGAATAAATCTGTGTCAGTGCTGCAGATATATAACAGAACTGTTTATGAGGGGAAGAGGATGGTTATATATTAACTCCTTAAGCTTTACCACCATATGTATTCTGTACGGTCCACGGCTGATTTACTTCTGCGTGTAGATACAGTGAACAAGAATTATACTAACATCAACAAATACATTTAAGGAGCAGATGTGTTAACTCTTCAGTAAACAGTTCAAGGTGAAGATATTGTAGGTATTACTGTACAATTACACTGACAAAACTAATCACTTTTTCCAACAGCAACATTCAAATGACACATGGGAACAAAAATAACAGTTCAGTGACAGAATCTTTAAGGGAGTGACACTTGTGAAAATCATACCAACAATTATCCCATTTAATCATCTTTTATGACACCATTAATTCAAAGTCACATAATAATGGAGATTTTTTTTAAGGTATAAACAACATGAGGATAAGCCTCTTGGAATTAGACAGAGGTGATACAAAAGCCAAGCAGTGCTGGGTATTACTAGCTCACTTGATGCTCTTACCTTGCCAACAGCGTAAATCTTTGCAGCACAAACAATGTGAAAAAAGCACAGCTGTTAATGCAATCAAATTTCAAGCAAGTTTTTTATCCTTAATTATGTTGAACAAGACACCACTATACATTGTACTGTATTTAAGTATTTATGAAAGATGAGGAATTCTTCCCCTAAAATCTAATGCAGGAACCAATCCAGGTTTTCATTTACACTTTTACTGTACAGTATAGTGTTAAATTTCAAGACTGACTGTACAGTAATTTTCCCTATTATGTCACTGATACCCAGCTGTTAAAGTCCTTATTATGTATGAGCACCTTCTTATACTGTGTAAGTTTTGATTGTATTGCAGATAAAACATTGATGTGTTGGGTATGGGATTAATTGAATTGGTAACCATGAGAACCGAGTCACAGTTCATTTACAAAAATAACAAGACTGATGAGAAGTACAACATAGGAAGCAATTGATTTTTGTGTTAAGTTACAACAAGACAGCACACGGCAACACATAGTCATCTAGGATACATTACTGATCATGATTAACGGAAATAATTACAGTAGTGTATATGTACAGTAATGTAGATACTCTGGTAAATTATTTTACGAAAGACAATGACAAGACAGAGGCAGAATATTTTAGTCAAGACACCTGACACAAAGGTATAGAAAGATTACAGATATATTTCTCAATGTATGTCTGCTTTTTACTTTTCATTTAATAACTGCAAGGTGTTGGATATGTCTTGACCTACATTATCCATCAAAGTCATTACACATCCATTTCACTAGTCTCATTTCAGCCTATGTATGTCATCCATATCTGAATGGGATGGCAAAATCAAAGATGGAAATCATCCATGTGGGGCGACACCTGTATAGTTTCCTGACTGCTTTATCACCCTCCCTATACACTGACCTAACCAAGAGACTTGCCTTATTCTGTACAATACCTCATGATTTACAGACCACTTGTAGACATTGGTGTTATGAGGAAACATTCGTGTAAAGGGGGAGAGCACACTCAACACATGGAAGGTAACATTTATAAGTACAATAAAATCAAGATAAAAATATTCTAATTAATTATTGCAAACATAAGGAACATACTCTGTACCACCAAGTTTACTGGGAAGGAGCTTCAGGTTTTGGTAAAAATATTGTGAAGCATTAAACAGTTTTTTTTTTGTGTACCCGTAATGATTACAGTATGTTGACACTATCTATGCAGTCGCTCTCTCAACTCCTAAAACTTTACTACTTATCAAATATATTCAGTCATGACTATGTACAGGCAAGTAAGACAACACACACACACTAAGTATATTCAGGAAGGGAGTAATAATTGTTGTATACCATATAAAAGTTAATAAAAAACATGGATTATACCAAGTTTGTTCGTTATTTAGCTCATGATGCTGAAAACTTCTGACACCAGGAGGAATATATCTACCCCACATACGGGTAGACATATTCCTGGTACAATGAAAGACAAATGTTGTGTCGTGAAATTTGGTGAAAACATATGCTGAAGGGCTAAACTTTTGGTGCACTCTGCCTTGTGGTAGGGGGTTCTCATAATGTTTCACGAGTTATATTTAATTTTCGGACAAAACCGCGACACGACTTTTGTCTTTGATTGTACGATATATTTATACATTTAACACTTAAAGACTACATACTGTGCACTAATGGCAAGAGAATTAAAACCAACATGCAAGTAAAAAATAAAAATAATAATAATAATAATAATAATAATAATAATAATAATAATAATAATAAATAAATAAAACTAACTAACCTTCCCTACTGTGAGAGCCTTGGCAGACCAATAGAATTCTTCGATGTATGAATTGAAGTCGTGCCATTCGGGGACGACAAACTGGTGTCTAAGAGCCCGAGAGATCAGCACAATGTTGTCTTGGATCACTCTGAAAGGAATTAAAAGATCTTTAGAAAGGATGGCTGGAACTAAGGGGGAAAAAAAACACACAAAATACTCTATGTCTCGAGAAGATATAAAGGTTTACAGCATTTCTTATCTGCATGTAATGACACAATGCTCACAATTCTGTACAGGGTAGAGAGCCTGTTATGTAAATGTCAGGGAAGTTAGTATGTATATTCATTTGACCTTGATTTAGTAATTGTTTAAAAGGGTGACGTGCTTCCCCTCTTCTCATCAGACCAGCTTAGTAATCCAGTGCTATTATCAGGTGGCTTTGGTCCTTGTTAGTCAAGTGTTGGAGTGTGGGAATCCTCAATCAAGTCAAGAGAGGGAACTGTGGATGAATATTTACCATGAACTCAGGGGATTTGCTGCCTCATGATGGGAGGGATTCTGATCGAGTTTGAGAACTGTACCGCTAATCCTTACTTTTCATTATCAAGAGCAGAATAATGTATCCAGTTCTTAAGTGGAGGATAAGGAATGGCATCTGTTTAATATTAGGGGTAAGAAATAATGATAATAATAAACACATGAATACCTGTACCTATAGGGAATTATCCTCCCTAAATTAACGAGACAGGTAGACAGGTGAGACCAGTGACTTCAGGTAACAAGTATGTACAGTGGCTGGTGTGTTTAAGGAGATGTGGCAACTCTGTGTTGGTTTACACTGTATTAAAACTCCCAGAATGACCCTAAGGAACATCACAATAGTAGCCTGACTAAGGATGTTTGATAAGTCTTCCTGACAGAGTTGCCACATCTCACAAAATGCACCAGCCACTGTACCAGCTCTAAGTGCAGGAAACTGTACATCTTGACACCTTACAAAGACAGGAAATACAGTGAAAGCGGTAAAGAAAACATGAACTGGAAAAAAAATATTATAAATCTAAAGAATGAACAGTGTGATCACTTAATACCTAATTATTAGGATGAAAAAACTACTGAAGAACTTTACACATTATGTTAAAAGGAAATATAATTATTGTTAACTAGGATTTGAATAATGAAATATGTAAACTAACAACAATGCTGAAGTTCTTAATCGGGGAATTTTGAATCGCTGTAGTCCAAGGTACAGCAGTATGCCATAAATTTCAAACAGAGAAACGCCTTCTTGAGGTTTCAGAAAGACGTACAGTACACAAACATTACAGCATACACTAATAGGCCTATAGCTTATACTAGTAGGCCTATAGCTTATACTAGGCAAGCACAAGTAGTAATTTTCTCAGGTACTAATAAAGAAATCATAAACTGCTGTAGGTAAGCAAAGATTGTAAGCAACATTATTAAACAGATCTCATACAATACAAAGCAAAAGTATACAACTAATAACACCCAGAAGACAAAAGACCATTATAACTAAGTCCTCCATTACCTAATCCAGTAACCACCACCAGAGATTAAAACACCCTTGCAGTGCTCCCAAGCTGTGCAATAGATGTAATGAAACAATAAACACCATCAACATGCATCACCCAAATACAGTGAACACACCATAACACCATAACAAGACAGTTTAAAAGCACAATATCATAAAGCATTGTCATACCTCTTTAATACAAAATAAACTTCTTCACACTGACATCCCACACAAGAAATTTTTTTACCCTTCAGTGTGGAATCATTGCAAAGTACATACACCATCGTAATGTAGAGAATAATGAGAATATTTGCCATAAACTAACTAGAAGACCTGTTACTAGCAAGAACTCACACGCACACACACGCACACTACAGTATTGACTATCCACAACACTTACATATAGGGGCATCCACAGTTAGTTGAAGACAGGGAGGTGAAACTTACACAAACAAATGTAAATTATCAACAAATCATACATCACCATGAACAATACACACCCATACTACTGGGGAGTCAATTGTATGTCTTAAGTTACTGTACAGTCCCTATATACTGTACTGGCTAATTTCTATAATATCTAACTGGTTTAATTACTTTGGCTATATCATCTAAGTGGTTTAATTAATTTGGCTATATTAACTAAGTGGTTTAATTAATTTGGCTATAACATCTAATTGGCTTAATCAATTGGACTATAACGTCTAACTGATTTAATTTCTTTGGCTATAACATCTAAGTGGTTCAATTAATTTGGCTTTACAGTATTATCTAAGTGGTTTAATTTCTTTGGCTATAGCATCTAAGTGGTTTAATTAATTTGGCTGTAACACCTAACTGGTTTAATTAATTTGACTACAGTATAATATCTTGCTGGTTTAATCATTCTGGCTACATCATCACCAATGGTTCTTATATTAAACATCAATTCAATATCAGCACATGATCTTTTGTGTTTAGTCATATACTGTAACACCACTTATCATCCCCACATGTTTTAATAACCTGTACACCCATAAAATCATCCTTTACCCATCAACTCGTTTTTTTATTTCCAGTTTAACGTCAAGTCTCCAGAACAGTGAGTGATCCCCCTAATACAACTGGCATCTTGAAGAGATATTTAGGATTAGCGTGAGATTCTATTGTTTCTCGTCAATGCTTTACTATAAAGGCAATCCAGAGACGTGACTGACTGCCCAAGCAGCTAACAAGCCGATCAGTGGCGAAGATGATAAATGTAAAAAGTAAATGTGAAAAAATAATACAGTAGTAAAAATAATGATCAAATAAAACAGGACCAGAGGAAATTATAAGCATAAAAAAAAAAAAAAAAAAGAAATCGAGAATTACACGTATAAAAGAAGACGTTGAAAATCTACACACTCAATGACTGATAGATGAAGTTCCCTCTGATCGCCTCTCTCTATATGCATCCATAATATACACAGTACAGTACAATGATTTGGTTCTGAACAAGTTTTTGGTTCTAAATTTCTCTGGTGAAGATAAAAAGACTGATACTCCTTGACTGTAGGATGTCCATGACATATGACATTTTGTAGGGGGACAACTTCACACACAAGTAAATGAACACATCATACAGTACCAACATGCCTAGCAATATTTTCTCAGAGATGGACTAAGGGAAGGAACTTGTGTTAGTGTGTCCTCTGCTGGGTTATAGTATTGATAAGTGACCTTTATTCTGGGTAAAGTTGTCTAGTACATAACAGAGAAATGGATAATTAGGCTGTATAATAAGTGGGTGTCTGTATGTTGTGTGCAGCGGCTGAGTGGATGGGTACAGTACCTAACTTTACACTACAGGAGAGTGAAGATGATGTTCAGTTCTGACCAGTCTACCTTCTTGCATACCAAAAGTTTAGTAACTATCCATACTGTCCCTAACAAGCAGTAGCCATGCCTATAGGTACACTTATACTTTCAATATCCTGAGGGTTTGTGCTGAACTAAAACAATTAATGAAACTTAATTCATCTTTCTGTCATGCGATTTAGTTTCTTGTGATATGGCACAAAGCCTACAGGTTACCCGACCTATGTTTATATGGTCGTTTTTTTTTACCTTTTGTCTAAAGAATACAGTTCACCCCATGATTTCTGAACACATTTATGAATCACCCTGTACAGTATATTTGCTAAAGATAAGTTATAACAAAGACCATGTGCTGATAATGATTAATTAATAAATTTATATATTTTATGAATGTATACATTTGCATGAGTGTTTGAGTAGTGAGTGCCTGCATCAGTATAGAGTAATGTAGTGTCTTATGCCGTGTCAATATGGTTCCTCGGAAAATAGCCCTTATGTACTTATATCATCAATGCTGTCATTACACTGATAAAAACATGGATGAAAAATCTATCAATGTTGGAGTTTTTTGTCAAATTTTACAGGAATTACAAAATAACTGAATTGTGAGACTTGGAAAGAAAAGAAGTGCAAGAACTCCTGACCACATTAGCACATGTAAAGTATTCTGTACCAGATAAGTGAAATGATCCAGAGGAAAAAGGAAATAATTAAAATAAATGACAAGCCCCGACTGCTATACAACCTATGAAGGAATAATGAACTTGAAAACTGTTTAACTAAAAAAATATAATTTACTTGAGAACATTCATAATATGTACCGGATTAAATTTATACCATTCAGATACCTAGAGGCATGGAACTATTCCCAGTAAACACAGACTTCACATAAAACTTGGTTGTAGGGAAATACAGACAACATCCAGTGCTAAGGGAGTACAGTACACAAATTAGGGAACTCTTGATTTGTTCTTTGAAAAGTACAACTAGGGATGATGGGATTAAAATAATATAGTAGAGTATATTGTAGTCTGAATTGGTAATCCAGATTTTGGGGGAATAATCAAGAACCCAAAAGAGAAAACACTAAACACAAAAGTCCCTTTCACTAGTGACTTTACAGAGGCTCGTATGCGAGTTTCGTTCTGTCGAATGTAAACAAACAATGCTGCCACACTACACAAAACTTGACGAGCCCCTGTAAAAGCACTAGTGAAGGGGACTGTATATTATGCATGGCAGGCAAACTCCTTTCTGCATTTACTTTATAAAATACAGCCAGGGATTATGAGGAACCAAAAAATATGATGTTTCCTACAGATATTTTTTTTCATTTGAGGAGAATAAAGTGGAAAATCATTACTCGTCAAGACAAGTACCAGGACTCCTGAACTAAAAAATTATACAGTACAGACTTGAAGGAACCTCTACTGTAGGCATAAGAGGGATTGAAGATAAACTGTCTATAGTACGCCACTCCTCGACATACGACCGCCACAGTCGTACCAAATTTTTTTCAAATTGCGTATTTTCGAGTCCCGACGTTAATGATTGCGTTGTGTACTGACAAAATTTTCGTTTGTAATCCCCTTTAAAATGGCTGGCAAGCTTAAAAGTGAGAGTTTCGTGGTGCTGAGAAGAAAAAGAGACACCCATTTTAGATTTTCTACTTATTATTTTCGCATTTTCGACTTACGACCAATTCGACTTATGACCTGGATGTCGGTCCCTAACCCCGTCATAAGTCGGGGACTGACTGTATATAGTTTTCTGGCTTATTAATCTTAGTTTCAGGGAAGTCAAGCAGAAAAAAAAAAGAAACAGGTTACCAGACAAAATATGACAAAAAAGGAAACTCACTACAGACTACACACAAAAGCAGCATCTAGGCTTTATGGAGATTCAGATATTATTACTGTACAATGCTTTGGGTTATTCCTTATTAATAGAGAAATCAAAAAGGGTAAAAAGGTTAAAAAGTATTAAGAGAAATCAAAGGGGCTAAAAGGGCAGAGAGTGGACAGATGACTTACAGACAGAACAGTTAATGACACTATCCCTCCAACTCAAGCAGCCAAGGGGTACAAATATCACTCCAACCTTTTTATAGTGTTCTAAAAGTCACTCCTTCACTACATATCCATAATCCACTCCTAAATATACATACATAAAACATACATATTCAGATCTGGATAAATAATGAAAACAAACACAAAACTTTCATAAAACATTTGCAAATCAAGTACCACAATTATTCTCTCTAACTGAAACACACAATGTCAATTCTGAGGCATTATTTGACTATTAACTTACACTACCACTAAAAATCAACACCTAGAGACAAGTGAACAAAATGTACGACAATCAATGATATACTTGTACATAAGGGCTACTGTATAGATAATAATGTTCTCCTCTGCTCGAGTGTCCTTTTCTAATATATAAATTACATCTATGGGTTAAATACTATATAAGAATTAATCTAAATAATGTTTTAATCTGGAACTCAAAAGTCAGTTACAAATATCATACTTTACCTAATATTGTATCTGAATATCCTCTCCATTGCATGGTACAGTAGATGAAAACTGAATATGGAAGCAATGAAAAGCTTTCCACTTACTGTACTAATAAAAATGGTATGTTTCCCCTGCAAAGCTAAGGTCATAAATTGTTTCATATGAGTTTGCCCAATGCTTGTTCAGTATCTGGCTTACACTAAACAGGGTATGGAACTGTATTTATTCTTATTCATCACAAACAATTTATGGATATCTAACCTGCATTAATACTTAAAATCGTAATTGCCCAAGCGGCTAATGAGCCGATCAGTGGGGAAGAGGATAAAAGTAAATGATTAAAGCTCAAAGTTCAACCTATCTACAGGTATCTATGTGCAAGATACCTGTAATATTCTTCTATCTCATTAGTGGTTACTTTACATAGCTAACAAGCAAACACAAAGCAGATTAAATGAGCAAGATACAGACAAAAGGCATATCAGGAGTTAGCAGCAGCAGTAGGAGTATGTTAACAAGCCGGCAAGATACCAGTGGAAGGGGTCATCTCTCTTAAAAACTTGTAGTACAGTACAGTATGTCGTGTATAATATGCCTGATAATCAGCTCTGAATTTAGATGAGCCACATGTGCTTGTAGCTTCTAAGATACTGCAGCAGGATAACATCTCCACACTCGGTTGGAGAATCGGAGTTTATTAATGATCTAAATTTAACCAACAATTTGAGAAGGATGTCTAATTGAGTTAATCCTATGTTTTGTGTGTTGTATGCTGCCCTACTTAAGAACATGCAGTTGTATATATGAGAACAAGCAGTAATGTGCCATGGTAAAAATCCTTCTGACAAGTCATGTAGGTTGGTGCATACTTCTTGAACTGTTCTCTGTTGAGCCTTCTCGAGGTAGGAGATGTGATGGGCGGGGCGCGACGAGGGGATCCATTCGTTGAGTTCGATGACGGACTCTGGGAGCGTGACCGCCGATCCCTGGCCATTATAACATTACTCATCACCATAGCACCACTTTAGGCACGGCATATCGTCATCTACACTTTCCAGGTAATGCAGACAGACACTTGACCACAGTTTAAGATCACCTTTCTGATACAGCCTTGGGGGATATTACAGAAACTGACTGCAACTTTTTGAACGGATGCACGGAAAACTAATCTGGCACTTTGAAACGGAGAACAAATCAATGCCACAACACTTGACTTTTTCTCCAGTGTTTTCCATTGCCATATTAATTTTGTTGCATTTTTTCAAGAAGATATTTTGAGTTAAATATTAGAAACTTCAGACAAACAATTTACCTTTAATAATTTACAATATAATTATAGTTAAATATGAGGAAGATCTACAGTGGCATTCAATAATTTCTAACGCTCAGCCAAACTATAATTTCTTTCTTTGCGAACCTGAACTATATCAATTACTGCTTCAAAATTATATAAAAATCAAACTTAAAACAACAGAATATGGAAGTTAAAAATTTAGATTATGTAGAAAAATTAATTAATAATGATACATGGGAGAAATTTATCCTGTAAGGTAACCAAATAGTCCCAGGGTATTTAGCAAATGAAGTGAGGATAAGGAAAATTTAACTTTCATGCTAACAGTCATCATCTTTAAACCTGTAGTAATGAGTAGGTAGTACATGATGATAGTTTACCATTATTATGACCCTTTTCTACCACTGTAAACCTTTTTGTCACGATTATTAAACATAAAGAAGCAATATTAACCCCTTATGTACAGGGTTCTTACTGTGCTGGATAAAATCATTCGGCAACAAATAAAACTTTTAAAATAGCGTCCCTGTAGTGAAGGGGTTACTAGCTCCTCTAACCCCTTGTGTACAGGGCTGCCTCTGAGGTTAATAAAATCGTCTGATATTACACCAAATAAAATATCAAAAGTAGTGTCCCCGTAGTGAAGGGGTTAACCAGAATCAAAGATGAACATTACATAATAAATGATCTGAACGTTGAAAATTTGGTATTAATATTACGTCAAGAACTCAATGCTATGTTAATAAACTATTCATTATTTAGGAACTAGATTCTAAAAGATAGAAGATAAAAAAGAATTACATCATTAATCTTTAAGAAAGAAGAAATCAGAGACAATGCTAAAGAATAAAACCACAGAGCAGCGACTACTGTTTTTAAGTGACGGATGAGATGGCAAGTTAGTGTACAGACTCCCCTCAAAAAAGTATCATTGCCTATGGGGTCAATGTTCATGGTTGGTGAGCAGTGTTAGCCCACTAGTCTCAGAACAGTTGACCAATATCTGGCAACACTTTCACACAGAGATTTGCCAGATTTTCAATATGACCAGTAATTGAAATTTAATTGCTGAGATATTTTATAAGCCCATATGTCGTGTATATCTGAGGGCTGTCAAATGTTGGGGGAACAGGCATACCAACATATGACGATACACTGGTGAATATATCAAAAGCATTTAGTCCAGCGCTTCAATTAGTAAGCAGAAAAAGTAACAACACTTTTCTGGGGGGAACTGTACAGGCATTCATCACTGTCACATAAAGTACACATGAATTAACTGTATATCACACATGCAGACAAAACTTACACCTGAACTATGTGTGGTCATGCAATACACATCATAATCTTCATACTCTTGTGCCTTCTCAGTTAAGAGAATTCTGTACTTACAACAAAAGCTAGACTCACCATTGCAACACTTCTAATACTATACTATAACACTTTCTGAAGATGTTAGTGCAACGTATTGTTAGGTGGTTATATTGTACTACATTAAACTACATGACCCCTGACGAATAGCTGCACTACCAAATAAATAACTAATAACAATGACCCAATAATAATCTATGAATGGCCTCCTCATGTTCCCATAAAACTAACAACAGATAAAACAGATTTCCCCCAATTTACAACAAACAGTAATCAACTTCTATGTTATTATCGACTCCGTATCTGTATTTTTCTGGCTAAATAAAGTGTATCAATATGTCGAAGTCTATAATTAAACCACAATGACACACTAGAAAAAGGTATTTTACTCAATACCTCAAGTGAATCTTATATACTGTAGTGCATCTTCAGGAGCCAATACATGTTCATAGTTACCATTAATATGACTTCGTATAACCTTATTTTTTACTCATTATAACTACTGTCCCATTCTTAAATACTACGAAGTACCATCTCTACCATTACCACCATAAGTCATATATTTATCCACACACTTAACAACATAACCCAAGTCTAATTCCTGCCCCTGGTTACCTAAAATGGCCATACATTACTAAACACAAACCACGACCATCTACTAATCCACTCTTTATTCTCCTATCATCACATATACTATTTTCCCTTTCCCAAACCAAGGAATTTTCTTCTTTCCCTCAACTTAAATCTCAAGGCCAACCTTAAGTTATAGACATTAATTAAGTCCTCATTATCTTCAACAGCACCTACCACCCATTCTATTATATAACTTTTCAAAAATAATAAATACCCCAGAAAGTTACTTGTAATTTCGATCTATTTAACCAACTGCTCTTCAAGGCTTCCATAACGGGGCCTTTAAATTCTAATGACACTTATAGTACAATATACTCAGCCAACAGTGCAGGTCTGCCATCCACCCCGATACCTCTTAAACGTTCCCTTTTCGAGCATGAGGGTACTGAAGGAGGTGTCCTTAGGGTTGTCTAGTGTAGCGTGAACCTCCATCAGATTGCTCCTCAGTTCAGCTAGGCGCGGGTCAGACTTCCTCAGCCCTGTTTCTGTTAGTGCCTGCAGAAACAAACGTGTATTAATTCTTGAAAGTAAATTAGAGTATACAGCTTTTTTTTTTTCTCTCTATTTATATTTAATTTTTACAACTATTAATTTTAAACGGATTAAGTAATTCAGATGTGACCATCAGAGATACAAGCAAGTGTGAACGTGAGGTAAATGGGACCAAACTACAGTACTGCAGCCGGAATTGACACACAAAGCATTATAAATTATAAATAAAATTAAGGTTTTTTTATCAATTTTGTTTAGTGGCTTTAACCTCATAAAGATTAATATTAGATTAAGTCTGATACAGCCACTGACCTGAGAAAATTGGGGGGGGGGGGGGGGGACTTAGGGTAACGATAACATGTTTCTTAAACCAAAGTTGTCCTGTTAAACACTTGAATTTTTTTTATTCTAAGCACAGTGAAAAAATAATTATCCAAATCAACAGTCAATCAAAATTTATACAGCTAAGAGGCCGATCGGTGGCGAAGAGGAAAGTAAAGTATTTTAACCCTTCCGCGCATGATGACGCGACTCACGGCATGTTTATAAGACCAACTTCACGGTGACACAAATCGAGTCCTCATACTTCAAAAAAATCGCCCCAAATTAAGTTTTCAACAGAATTGCGTCAAATTTTGATGCATATTAGTAGCAAGTAAGTTCTATAAAATAAACTAATTGGCAACTTTTGAAGCCCATAAGAAAGGAAGAACGGAACGATAAATGCGCAGTACTTTGTCAGCAGTCAGTGAACAGCCCATTTGTTTTCTACCTTCATCTGCACTTCCCTCTTCTAACTTTACCTTCCTTTCTCATCTCCTTTCATCTTCAGAGTCTATTAGGCTCCCTTCCCTTCATTGACAGCAGCAGACAGACCGTAAGTGTGAGACGCGTCCATCTAAATTGTCATAACTCCATGCAGGCAGCCTTAACATTATCCTTGCTTACAGTGCTTACCCTAGTGGAGAAGTGAAGAGATGGTTGTGAAATGTAATATTTTTTTTTCATATTTACAGAGAAATTGTTCAGTTTTCAAAAGCCGTTACCATATCAGGCTATACAACCTTGTTATAGTGACAATGTCTCGAAAAGTCTCTGAAAGATGGTTTTCAAGACATGAATTTTATCAGTACCATTCTCTTCGTTACATTGTTGGCTACAAGATGCAATATAATTTATATCAATATAAAATACACATAAATAATAAAAAAAGATAAAAGAAAATATTTACCATTTGAGAATCGTTTTTCTTTCTATTATTATTATTGCGTTGGAAAGCTCATAAAATTCCGCTTCTTGCAGTGTATAGTACAGTATTTTAAAATTTGGCTCAGATAATTTTGAGCTACGAGGTTGTGAACGTATTGGTATTTTTTTCTCATGTTTATTGGAAGTAATGCAAAATAGCTATATACTTGTACTGTATTATTCCCTTTCCTTTGGCTTATGCTGCAGAGCGATCAGTTACGAAGCCAATGATATATCGTTTATGACATAAAAACAATTTTTGGGGGGAAATTGATAAAGCAAAAAAAAAAAAATATTCACAGTGCACTGTCTCGCCTGCCCTGGGGGGCCTCAGAGATGTGATCTTGGTACAGGAAAACTAAAAACTTATCTCGTGCGCAAGATGTCCTGAAAATAGATGGGACAGTGTACGTATAGGCCTACAGCTGTAATGCACTGATAATAAATCACATTATTTATAAAATTGTATTAAATGATACTTACAAAAGTGGCGAATACCGAAAAGGATAAAGAAAAGTAAAATATGTAACTAAAATTGATCTTGATTCGAAGAAAATACAATCATACTGACGTTTATTACACACATACAGATATGCAAAATACATACTGGACAAGCATACACATATACAAAGAAAGACAAATTCTCAGATAAAAACAACCACACACACTGTACAGTACACAGCAAGACCCACACAAAACACAGGCACATAGGATATCAAAGGCTTAGTATTTCAGAGTGTTTGTATAAGCCCTTCCTCTAATGGACCGTCAGGCCTGTGGGGAGGTGACACACACACACCTATCTTCAGTACACTGGTGATTTAAAAACAATACTACTTTCTGATTTTAGCTAGAATGAACCACTGAGCGATACAATAGCTACAGTAGTAAAGTTTGGTAGAGTTGAGTGATGTTAGCAAATTAGCCTCTAGCTAACTCCTTGTCAAGAGGAACATCGAATGGAGAAATGACATGCAACGTTTAGTGAACACAAGTTTACGATGGAGTTAATGATATAAATAAGGGCTATGTTCCTGTGGGTAATTTATAGTCAAACCTTTCTCACAAAAATATTAATAACCTAAATTAATTACCATGTTAAATTAATTGTTTATTTATGATATACTGTATAACAATGAGGGGCGGTAATAATCAGGATTTTGTCTGCCTCATTCGTGTCCCCGACGTAAAGAGACTGGCAGTTCTTATATGCCTACCAAAGAGAGGCAGATATTTTACAAGGGGAAAATTATCTATCATAATGTACCCTAAAATGGATCTTTATTAAGTTAGTTAGTCGATCAATAACTCACGCAGGGAACCATCTGATCATGAGTAGCATAAAGATTACTGCTAAAAAAATATCCTATTCTTGTCTTGTGTTGTCTTTCGTTTGCAACTTTATGTAACTTGTATGATTTTTATGAAACTAAAATACTTTAATATTTTGTACGCATCATAACTCTGTCCTTGACCACAAGTTCCACAAAGATGATAAAGCAGCTGGCCTCAAAAATAAACCCGAAAAGAGACTGGCTTGAAGAGATCTCCTTTGACCAGTTCCCGCCGCGGTGACTTCTAATGGAGACAATCCTACTACGGTAGTGAAAATCTGACATCGCCATTAAAGGCTTACAGTTACCAGACCAACAAACACACAGATTGTTCAAAATTAGAGTAAGTTGAAGGAGCAACATAAATTTCCACCTGTTAGGGAAAAACATCAACAACAATACTAGGAACTTGAAACATTACTCGGTAAATATTTTCCTGCCAGAAATGCATCTTAATAGATCTCTCGCCATCAGAAGGTGTATGAATGATGGTTCCTGACTCTGGCAGTTTATTATTTACTTTCTGAACATTTTTTCCCCAGACTACTAACAAGGAGATTCAAATATAACGTAATAATAATCATCTTGCAGTTCAATTTCTTTCTTCATAATTTCAGTCTTTAACTCTCCCGTAAGGCATCGCTGGTAGGAAGAACAGTAACACACTACTCACCGCTAGGAACCTTCCCATGTGAACTGTATCGTCTGTTTCATCCTTGAACATATCAAACAGCTGGTCCTCCACATTGATGGGCGTCACCCTGTAGAAGAGGTTAAGTGGGTCATACTCTTTTATTATTATTATTATTATTTTTGTTACTATTATTATGAGTGTTTATTATTGTTTTAGTTATTATATTATTATTATCAATATTATCATTATTGCTGTTGTTACTATTATCATATGTTGTTACTATATTATTATCGTTGTATAATAATAATAATAATAATAATAATAGTAGAGATTGTTGTTGTAGAATAATAATAGTACAGTAGTAGTCGTAGTAATAAGGGAATATATACATGATAACCAATAATAAACCAAACCATAAAAACTTGCCAAACTAAACCTAAACGCAGCTGCCCTACAGTATTACACCGTTAATTTATAGGTTAGGTTAGGTGGATCATATGAAGATCCTCCCCCCCGAACCTACTTGGGAGGGAGGATCTTCATTTGATCTAGCCTGGGGGGGAGGATCTTCATATGATCAAGCCCAGTCGCGCTCATCTGAAGATCCACCCCCCCTAACCTAATCTAACCAAACCTAACCTAACAAACCTAACCTAACCAAACCAAACCTAACCTAACCTTACCTAACCAAACCAAACCAAACCTAACCTAACCTAACCCCCAAACCTACTTGGGGGGGGGGGGGGGGAGGATCTTCATATGATCTAGCCTGGGGGGGGAGGATCTTCAGTTGGATACTTTGGGGGGGAAGATCTTCATATGATCCGGTTAGGTTGTTAATGGTGAATAATAAATCAGTCAACAATTATCAACCAACATTTCCCCATCCTCACCCACGGGAATTAAAACCCCCTACAATACCTGAAAACAAACTATTTATCACAAGCACAGCGGGAAAACATACGAATTGTAATAGGCTCGTACCCTTCCCCTTTAAGCTATACAGGAGTCGCCCAAGCAAGCCACCAACACCGTAGTTATATGTCTAAAAATAAATAAATAAATAAATAAATAAAAAACTCACCAATATTATAAGTATTCACAACAACAAACTCTGCTAACCTTCCTGCTACAGACGTCATGAATATAGATTTCACCATCATCAATAGCCTGGATTGTGATACGTGGCTGGTAATACTATGTTGAGATGGATGCGTTAGCTGTGACTATCTGATGGCTAGACTTCTCCCGGGTGCCATTACAGTATATGCAAATTTTGAAGCAGTTATTTATTTAGTTAGTTTATTTTTTACGACCGGGTTAAATTCCTATCGCCAACGTAATATTTACAGAGTGGGTACTAGGTTTTATTAATAAGTGGTGAGAGAGGATTTTAACGGGGGGGGAGATATCAATGGGGTATTAAGATAACGAGAGAGCTGGGCTGGGCTGGGAAGCAAAATATGGACAAATTAAAAAAAAAAGGTAAAGTTGTGTCATTAATGGTTTGTTTTCATATTTCTATCTTATACCTCCTGTTCCTCTTCTCTTTCTCCCCTCTCCTCCTCTACCTTCCCTCCTCCTCCCTTTCCTCACCTTCTCTCTTCCCTTCTCTTCCTCCGTTCTCTATACCCTCCCTCCTCCTCCTCCTCCTCTCACCTCACTCTTACCGGGATTAACTAATGCTGTTACGAAGCTCTCCTGAACGACCCAAGATTTGTTGATAGCCAGTTAGTTCTTGACGACGCCAGACCCCTTAGTGTGTTGAGAGAGAGAGAGAGAGAGATATGGGTGAGAGAGGAGAGATGAAAGGTAGAAGGATGAAAGAAAAAATAAAGACAGACAGACAGACAGAAAAAAAAGAAAGATTTAGATACATAGATAGAGTTGAAAGAAATAAAGAAGGAAAGAAATAAAGAAGGAAAGAAAGAAGTAAAATAAAGAAAGAACCAAACAAACAAAAAAGAAAGAAAAAATTGAGAAAATAAAGAAAGAAAAATAAAGAGAAAGTCAAGAAAAAAAAGAAAGAAAGCCAAGCAGCCTCTTCATCAAAAAATATAATCCCCACCTTAACTTTTCAGCCCCGGCCTGTGTAAGCTTCTCAGAGCCTTGATGTATAATACTCTCTCTCTCTCTCTCTCATACTTTCTCTTGACCTAATTTTTTATCTCTTTCTATTCCTTTCTATCTCTCTCTTTCTCTTACTTTCTATCTCTCACTTTATCTTATTTTCTACCTCTCACTTTCTTTTACGTTATCTTACTCTCACTTTCTCTTACTCTTTTTTGCTCTCTCTCTCTTTCTTGCCTTTTACTCTCACTTTCTTTTACTTCTTTCCCACTTTCTCTTACTCTCTCACTTCCCTCACACAGTTTTAATCAATCAACTTTCTCTCAATTTCCTCCTTTAGTCTTGTTTATATCTTGAGGAGGAGAGAGATCTGTCAATTCTTTAGGTTCCGTAGTCATAGGTCCAGCCCGTAGTAACATAGGCTCCAGTCCCGTAGTCACATAGGTCCAGGTCCCGAGTCCATAGGTCCAGGTCCCCAAGTAGTTAACACAGGTCAACAGAGGACGTCAACACAGGCCCCCCCTACTCATCAACACAGGTACCAGATCATCAAGACAGGTACCAGGTCAACAAAGGTATGCCCTCATCAACACAGGTACCAGGTCATCAACACAGGTACTAGATCATCAACACAGGTACCACATCATCAAGACAGGTACCAGGTCATCAAACAAGTGCCAGGTCAACACAGGTATGTCCTCATCAACACAGGTACCAGGTCATCAACACAAGTACCAGGTCAACACAGGTATGCCCTCATCAACACAGGTACCAGGTCATCAAACAAGTACCAGGTCAACACAGGTATGTCCTCATCAACACAGGCACCAGGTCATCAACACAGGTACCAGATCATCAAGACAGGTACCACATCATCAAGACAGGTACCAGGTCATCAAACAAGTGCCAGGTCAACACAGGTATGTCCTCATCAACACAGGTACCAGGTCATCAACACAAGTACCAGGTCAACACAGGTATGCCCTCATCAACACAGGTACCAGGTCATCAACACAAGTACCAGGTCAACACAGGTATGTCCTCATCAACACAGGCACCAGGTCATCAACACAGGTACCAGATCATCAAGACAGGCACCAGGTCATCAAACAAGTGCCAGGTCAACACAGGTATGTCCTCATCAACACAGGTACCAGGTCATCAACACAAGTACCAGGTCAACACAGGTATGCCCTCATCAACACAGGTACCAGGTCATCAACACAAGTACCAGGTCAACACAGGTATGCCCTCATCAACACAGGTACCAGGTCATCAACACAAGTACCAGGTCAACACAGGTATGCCCTCATTAACACAAGTCAGCAGGCATTTCCCTCCATCAACACAGGTCTACAGGTCCCCAATTCGTCAAGATAGGTCCCCAGGTCATCAAGACAGGTCCCAGGACGTCAACTAGTACCTAATGTCTTGAGGTTCCTCCGTAATATGGCGTAAAACCCTGCCACCAACGAGCGACACCCGCCTGCCATTGTCTGGGTCGGCGGGACACTAAAGTTGTCCTTCCACACGATCGCTGTGGCGTGGGGTGATGTGGTGTGGGGCGGTGAAGGGAAGGGAAGGTTTTAAGAGCTCTATAAACCGTGTAGGTGACACTTTCAAGTTATCAAGGACATATAATTCTGCTGGGTGATCCACTGGAGGCGTCAAGTGGACAACTGAACGTAACAGATCCTACTAGAGCCTGAGAGAGAGAGAGAGAGAGAGAGAGAGAGAGAGAGAGACCTTGAAACTATCCCACCTCCTCAAACTTCACCTGACGAAGTAGACTCGGGTAATCCTCCATGAGCCGCCTCAAGTCTCTACAGAATAATAAGGAGAGATCACTCCCAGAGCCGCGGTTGGTATCATTACTGCTCTAGGGGATCTACGAGGAACTAAAGAGAACAGTCACCCATTATAGGCCTCCGCCAGCCTCCGCCAGCCCCTCAGCCTCCGTCAGCCCCCTCAGCCTCCGCCAGCCCCTCAGCCTCCGCCAGCCCCCTCAGCCTCCGCCAGCCCCTCAGCCTCCGCCAGCCCCCTCAGCCTCCGCCAGCCCCTCAGCCTCCGCCAGCCCCCTCAGCCTCCGCCAGCCCCTCAGCCTCCGCCAGCCCCTCAGCCTCCGCCAGCCCCTCAGCCTCCGCCAGCCCCTCAGCCTCCGCCAGCCCCTCAGCCTCCGCCAGCCCCTCAGCCTCCGCCAGCCCCTCAGCCTCCGTCAGCCCCTCAGCCTCCGTCAGCCCCTCAGCCTCCGTCAGCCCCCTCAGCCTCCGCCAGCCCCCTCAGCCTCCGTCAGCCCCCTCACAACACCAGGGACGACCCAAGACGATCATCAACCACAAGAAAGTTAAGAGTCGACCAGAGACAAGAAGCTCGCCAAGTCTGTTGAGTGTCGAGAGGCAAACCTGAAGGACATACTTAAATACCTCCTCGTGTTTACAGGAGTCAGGAGGAGGACGACGACGAGGAAGAGAAGGAGTAGGAAGATGTGTGCTGAACGAGGACCCCATGTTTACACAGCGTGACGTAATACCGCCCACTAAGCTTACCACACACACAACTTCTGACGATCCTTGGGGTAAGCACACACGCACGCACACACACACACCAGGATAAAACAAGTCACCCATCACATTCTTGCATATCAGAATACCACACACGCGTGATAGTGAAACAAGGCAAAGAAATGCCGCAGAGTTTATGTATGCACACGTCCACCTCCCCCCCCCACACACACCACTCACTCCCACCTCCCCCATACACACCACTCTCTTCCCTCCCACCTCCCCCATACACACCACTCTCTTCCCTCCCACCTCCCCCATACACACCACTCTCTTCCCTCCCACCTCCCCCCACACACACCACTCTCTTCCCTCCCACCTCCCCCCACACACACCACTCTCTTCCCTCCCACCTCCCCCCACACACACCACTCTCTTCCCTCCCACCTCCCCCCCCACACACACCACTCTCTTCCCTCCCACCCCCACCCCCCCCCCCCACCACACCCACCCCCACCACCCTCCCTTCCCTCCCACCTCCCCCACACACACCACTCTCTTCCCTCCCACCTCCCCCCACACACACCACTCTCTTCCCTCCCACCTCCCCCCCCCACACACACCACTCCCTTCCCTCCCACCTCCCCCCCCCACACACACACCACTCCCTTCCCTCCCACCTCCCCCCACACACACCACTCCCTTCCCTCCCACCTCCCCCACACACACACCACTCTCTTCCCTCCCACCTCCCCCCACACACACCACTCTCTCCCCCCACCTCCCCCCCCCCACCACACCACCACTCCCTCCCTCCACCTCCCCCCACACACACCACTCCCTTCCCTCCCACCTCCCCCACACACACACCACTCCCTTCCCTCCCACCTCCCCCCCCCACACACACACCACTCTCTTCCCTCCCACCTCCCCCCCCCCCCACACACACCACTCCCTTCCCTCCCACCTCCCCCCCACACACCACCCCCCCCACCTCCCCACCCCACCACCCTCCCCCCCCACCCCCCCCCACACCCCCTTCCCTCCCACCTCCCCCCCACACACCACTCCCTTCCCTCCCACCTCCCCCCCACACACCACTCCCTTCCCACCACCTCCCCCACCCACACACCACTCCCTTCCCTCCCACCTCCCCCCACACACACCACTCCCTTCCCTCCCACCTCCCCCCCACACACCACTCCCTTCCCTCCCACCTCCCCCCCCCACACACCACTCCCTTCCCTCCCACCTCCCCCCCCACACACCACTCCCTTCCTCCCACCTCCCCCCACACACACCACTCCCTTCCCTCCCACCTCCCCCCCCAACACACCACTCCCTTCCCTCCCACCTCCCCCCACACACACCACTCTCCTCCTTCCCGGACACATAAGGACCTAACCTAACCAAACCAAACCCAACCCAACCTAACCTAACCCAACCCAAGACCAACCTAACCTAACCCGACCCACAAGCACGTAAGACAAATCAACCCCGCCGTGTTGTGGGTTGAACACTGGATCATCTATTGTCATTTAAGAAGGGGGAGTGGGTGGAATGTGGGGGTTAGTTCGTGTTTAAGTGGATCTGTTGGGTGAATCCACTTCTCACTCCACTGTGGCTATAACACTCACCCCCCCCCCCCCCCCTCTACTCGTAAACCCGACCCAACTTAAACTATCTTAGGATCCTATGACGTAGATAAACATTAACCTAACTAATTTACTATTTACAAACAAACCAATTAGTAACCCCAGAAAATTTACCTTCAAAAAAAATTAAATACAAAAATCTCTCTCCATTTGTGACCGCGGCATCGATGGTATAAAATGAACTCAAACTGGCGTAAACATCACCTAACGAGCTACACAATACGGCGCCTAATGAACAGAACATACAAGGGCTATATTTACTTAACGTCGAGCAACTACTTAGGGGTAAATTACACGCACAGTCACGTACTTGATTCTAATATTCATTTAATCGATTAATTGACGGTAAAATAAACGAGACATTATGTAAAGGAACGAAACACGATATTGGAGCAATTGGTTGGTTAGGTTAGGTTGGGTTAGGTTAGCTTAAGTTAGGATAGGTTAGCTTAAGTTAAGTTAGGTTTGCGTCAGGTCAAGTCCCATATTAAAGAAACCTCCACACAGCTAATGACTGATTGACCCAGAGAACATCCAGGTCAAGTCAGGTCACTGTTGTGTAGTGTACAAGAGGAGGAAGGTCGGGGTCAGTAAAGGTGATAGGAGGGAAGAGAGGTCATTCATTACCTTGGCTCTCTCACTCTACTCCTGTCTGTCTCTCTCTCTCTTCCTCTCTCTCTCTCTCTTCCTTACGGTGTTTCCCCCCCCCCCTCTCTCTCTCTACTCCTGTCTGTCTCTCTCTCTCTCTTCTCTCTCTCTCTCTCTCTCTCCTTACGGTGTTTCCCCCCCCCTCTCTCTCTCTACTTCTGTCTGTCTGTCTCTCTCTCTCTCTCTTCTCCTGACGTATAAGATAAGTGTACCGACGCAGAGTAAATAACCACCCGGCCACGCTACCAAACTCCTCTCTTTACATTTCTCTTACTATAAATATTCTACCTATATGAAATATCCTCTTCTGGTGAGCTTTGTCTTAACTCGCCACACACACACCACACCTGCCTCCCCCCACACACACACACCACACCTGCCTCCCCCCCCCCACACACACACCACACCTGCCTCCCCACACATATACACACACACACACCACACCTGCCTCCCCCCACACACACACACACCACACCTGCCTCCCCACACACACACACACCACACCTGCCTCCCCCCACATACACACACCACACCTGCCTCCCCCCCCACACACACACACCACACCTGCCTCCCCCCACACACACACACCACACCTGCCTCCCCCCCCCACACACACACCACACCTGCCTCCCCCCCCCACACACACACACACCACACCTGCCTCCCCCCACCCACACACACCACACCTGCCTCCCCCCCACACACACACACCACACCTGCCTCCCCCCCCCCCCACACACACACCACACCTGCCTCCCCTCCCCCCCACACACACACCACACCTGCCTCCCCACACACACACACCTGCCTCCCCACACACACACACACACACATTCACTACATTAAAAACATTTCCATGACGTTACATATCATAAAATATCAGTTATCAAAACATCTACTTAACCTAACCTAACCTAACCTAACCAAAACCTAACCTGCTGTTTATTATTTCATTGAGTATGTAATTATAGTTTTATCATTTATCAGTAAGAAATATTTAAGAAAATAAATAACTGGCAATATTAAATGCTTTATACAACAGCCGCGCCTCTTGTAAGAACCAATGGCTGAGCAACGATGTAGGAAGTCAACCAATGAGAGGAGAGATCGTTACACCCTCGACCACTCAGAACGCTGGATACTCAACACACCCGCTACCCAGGAGAAGCTTCCATATGTCGCAAGATGGCAGAGTTACATCAACATATTTAGTGGTATCTTAATTACACGTCAGACTGGTTATTACAGCAAGATTTAATTCACACTAATATTTGTTTATGAACTCTTACTGTATTCCATTACTGTAATACTAATATGTTAATAAAAATAATTTGTATAACGAATAACAACTAAAATTACTACAAATTTCATGTTCTAAAAAACGTCTCCCCCCCCCCCCCCCTCAGTACTGTATAAAACCGACAATAGAACCAGCGCCAGCACGAGCAGTCGCCAACGCCCAGTGATCCACTTCACCCATCACTGACACGCTTTCGTAGGAACTGGTGCTCTAGTAATTTAATGGCTCAAAATACTAATCTAACACACACACACACACACACACTAAATCCAGCAAGGGCAAACCCCATCGCTTGGCATTCGCTTTCACCCCGCAAAGTGACGCAGTTAACGAAGCTACGCCAGGCGAACTATCACCTATCTGCCAATAGTGATAGTCGCTTAAGCCAGAGAAAGAGTTGCGACCTGGATATGATGTCTCAGGTGAATGCGAACACGGTAAAGGACTAATTATAATTCTGATCACAGGTGTACCACGAGGGACGCCGGCCTGTACACACACTGCCTGACAACACACACGAGTACAGGCGAGAGAAGAGAAGAGGGAGACAGAGAAGAGGGAGAGAAGAGGTGGACAGACAAGAAGAAGAGAAGAGGGAGACAGACAAGAAGAGAAGAGGGAGACAGACAAGAAGAAGAGAAGAGGGAGACAGACAAGAAGAAGAGAAGAGGGAGACAGACAAGAAGAAGAGAAGAGGGGGACAGACAAGAAGAAGAGAAGAGGGGGACAGACAAGAAGAAGAGAAGAGGGGGACAGACAAGAAGAAGAGAAGAGGGGGACAGACAAGAAGAAGAGAAGAGGGGGACAGACAAGAAGAAGAGAAGAGGGGGACAGACAAGAAGAAGAGAAGAGGTGGACAGACAAGAAGAAGAGAAGAGGGGGACAGACAAGAAGAAGAGAAGAGGGGGACAGACAAGAAGAAGAGAAGAGGGGGGACAGACAAGAAGAAGAGAAGAGGGGGACAGACAAGAAGAAGAGAAGAGGGGGACAGACAAGAAGAAGAGAAGAGGGGGACAGACAAGAAGAAGAGAAGAGGGAGACAGACAAGAAGAAGAGAAGAGGGGGACAGACAAGAAGAAGAGAAGAGGGAGACAGACAAGAAGAAGAGAAGAGGGGGACAGACAAGAAGAAGAGAAGAGGGAGACAGACAAGAAGAAGAGAAGAGGGGGACAGACAAGAAGAAGAGAAGAGGGGGACAGACAAGAAGAAGAGAAGAGGGGGACAGACAAGAAGAAGAGAAGAGGGGGACAGACAAGAAGAAGAGAAGAGGGGGACAGACAAGAAGAAGAGAAGAGGGGGACAGACAAGAAGAAGAGAAGAGGGGGACAGACAAGAAGAAGAGAAGAGGGGGACAGACAAGAAGAAGAGAAGAGGGGGACAGACAAGAAGAAGAGAAGAGGGAGACAGACAAGAAGAAGAGAAGAGGGGGAGACAGAAAACGAGAGAAGGGAAAATACATAAGTGCAGAGAGAGAGAGAGAGAGAGAGAGAGAGAGACCAATACTTGGAACAAATATACAAAGAAGGAAAATGAAAGTAACAGATGAATAAATAGGAAAAAATTACTAAAACATGAATAAGAGACAAACAGACAAACACATAAACAGAGCTAAAAATATAATATAAAACACACAAACTATTTCAAGCTCAAGGTAACATATGCATACGGGTTATCCAACAGAGCAAGACAATGCTTTACCACTATACCGGTACACAGAGGTCAATAAGGCTCAATATTGTACTCTTAACACCCCCTTCGGTCTAATGATGCAACATCCTAGCATTGTTGCAACGTTGTCTCAATGCGGTGCCAGACTAACAAATGTGCAGACAAGAGTAGATGTTGTGGTGGTGGTGGTGGTGTAGTGGTGGTGGTGTAGTGGTGTAGTGGTGGTGGTGGTAGTGGTGGTGATGGTAGTGGTAGTAGTGGTGGTGGTAGTGGTAGTGGTGGTGGTGGTGGTGGTAGTAGTAGTGGTGGTAGTGGTGGTGGTTGTAGTGTAGTGGTGGTTGTAGTGGTAGTGGTGGTGGTGGTAGTGTGGTGGTGGTGGTAGTGTAGTGGTAGTAGTAGTGGTAGTAGTAGTGGTGGTGGTGGTAATTGTGGTAGGGGGATCATTAGTCTGGCTTCAGCGTCATAATGGAAGGTAACCTGTCTCCTTGACCTTGTGTGTGTACGTGCGTGTGTGTGTGTGTGTGTGTACGTGCGTGTGTGTGTGTGTGTGTGTGTGTGTGTGTCAAATATCCACAACACGAACCGGAAATCATTACGTAAACAGAATAGATATTTAAAACTCGACTAGTGAATTGTTTACACCGAACTCCTAACATCAAGAATACAAACAAATAAACAAACACACTTGACATATTTACACCACATTATTATATCTGTTGTTTAATTTCATCAGGTAACACAGACCAGGTATTTCTTTTCTTGGCTATTCTTTCATTCCTTAATTTTCCTCTTCAACATATTCTTCTTTTTCTTCTTATTCTTGGGATTTTGTTTTCTTATTTTTCTTCCTTTCTTTTCCTAATTCTCTCTTCTCTGTCTTCCTTTCTTTAGTCTGCTGTTCGCTGGGTCATGTTTGGTCGAGCAGCATTTACACACACGCTTGTTGCAGGCTCGTATTACAGGTCAGTCAGACTTCTTGGCACGAGAGAGAGAGAGAGAGAGAGAGAGAGAGAGAGAGAGAGAGAGAGAGAGAGAGAATACAGGGGAGGGGGTGGTAAGAATGAGGAGAGGGGGAAGTGAGAGTAAACGGAGGGAATGAGGTAAAAGCGAGGAGAGGAGGGAGTTAAGAACGAGGGGGTGAAAGGAAAGGAAAGGAAGGGAGAGAAGGAGAGATGAATGAAGGGAGATGTAAAAGTAAGGGGGGAAGAATGAGGGGAGACAAATAAGAGGAAGGGAGAAATGAAAGAGGGGAGAGGAGGAATAAATGAGGGGGGAGAATGAGGGGAACAAAAGATAATAATCAATCCCTCGCCTCACCCCCACTAGTACAGTAGGTAGACACGCAGTCGCCAAGCCGAGTACACCTCCCCTCTTCCCCCCTCCCTCCCCTCCTCTTCCCCCCTCCCTCTCCTCTTCCCCTCACATCCCTCCTTCCCCTCACACCCCTCCCCCTACCCCCCCCCCCCATCTCCTTCACGACCTTGACATACATTCACCTTAACGTCCGCATTAGCTTTGGTTACTGGGGTCTCTCTCTCTCTCTCTCTCTCTCTCTCTCTAGTAGGATAGCGAAGTGGATAGTAGGATGGGATGGGATTGAGAATAGTGAGATAATGACGATAAAAACAAACAAGAACGTGTAGCTTCATGTAGATACAGAAGTAAAACAAACAAACAGGGATCACGTTCACATCTATCAAAAAACATCAACACCACACATCAAAACAACAACACCATCTCCTAAAACAAACACAATATATCCTTTAAACTGTCTACACGTAAACAACATCACCAATTTTAGGTAAACAGATGATCTTAAACTGTTCTATAACTCAGCATAAAGAGACTTAGTGAAGATAGTTTATTAATGAATGGGATATTACTAACTCTTGCCTGAACCACATCTACTACAATACACTCTTAGAACACAAGTCAGCTTTCTCTCAGCTTATTCAGGATTAGAACGTTTATGTAGGTTATAACAGTGTAGGAATGTATTAAAGATTAAGTATTTTTTTTTAGTAAGAATTGGGTGATAGTCTATTTTGTCTCTGTAACTCGGGAACCATTGGGTGATAGTCTATTTTGTCTCTGTAACTCGGGAACTCATTCAGTGCCTTCTGTTGTGACGTCTACAGTATAAGCGGCCATATGACTACTCCTGGGAAAGTGCAGAACGCAAGGTAGATAGTAGTGAAGGACTAATCACGAGGCGCGTGGTATAGTGGCGGCCAAGTGCCAAGGACAGGTGCCAAGAACAAGTGCCAAGTGGGGCAGAAGATTCACTATGGGCTGCCAGCTTGGTCATTACCGCGTATAGAGACAAGTTTCTCAAAAGATTATCACTACTATTAAAATTTCACCTTCAGGTACAAACACATACTACTGACGAGGCCACTTGATCTGTAAGATGGACAAGATAGCCAAAGGTGTGTCGGAATTTCAGTCAGAATTTTATGGGAGTCACGACAAGAATAATTAAGTTATTCTTGGAAACCCGAGCGTCCTGACCACAAGCAACCACCGGTGTAGGTGTTCTTGTTCCTCTACCCAGGTAATGAGACAATCTTATTCCACAACAGTATTTCTGGCTCCTACTACTACCACTATTACTACTACTACACTAAAAATTGATAACACTAAACTAACTACCACTTCTACTTCTAATTACTACTATTCTACTACAACACTACCACTATCCTATACTAAAACTACAATAATAATAATACATTCTTAACAGGCACTCGTACCCTATAACCACCACCCCAACGGAGCTCAGGGAGGGGGGGGGGGCACCTGTCACATTCTTATATGACGGCAGCAGTTGAAGTCATTATCTCCGGCCGAGGGAGAACCATTCTGTTGTTGGCACATGTTTAGACCTTCTGCAGTAGTGTTCATGGTGTGGCGACTATATTTAATGACTGACTACGCCTCCCTCACTAGTAACTATATCATATTGTTAACCTCCAATGTGGTATGACTGTAAACCCTCTCAATACCGGACTTCTCAATAAACCCTCTCAATACCGAACTTCTAAAATTAATGGATACAGTAAACCCTCTCAATAACAGGGAGGGAGGGAGGGTGGGAGGGAAGAAGAGGAGGAAGGGGGAGGGAATGAATGAAGGAAGGAAGGAAGGACCTGGGTGTAAAAGGTTCAAGACGGCACCAAAGAGAGTCACGGTGTTGTCTTGGCCAGCAGCGGGGAAAGTATTACTGTACCACACACACACGTGACTGCTCTTCTCTCACAGTTTCCATCTGTCTACGGCCCTCTCAATATATATTTATGTGTCTCTATTTATTCACATGTTTCTCTAGTTCTTCCTTTAAAACACTCACAGTTGCTGACCACCAAAATTATTACTATTTACGAACCAATTCCAAAAGATCGTATCATTTAACACGTAACCTACTCTCACTCTTCCCCACACGCTATTTATACTGTGTGTGTGTGTGTATGTGTGTGTGGAACAGATGGAGGTCGTGTTTATGTTTATTATTGTAACCAATAAATAAAACCCACAGTGTCCTTTGTGTACAAGAGTCAGCTGATGTAGTACGTCACATGAGAAATAATTTTAGCAATCAGCTGATGGAGCCCAGAGTGTTTGTTTACATTAATCAGCTGATGGATACCTTATGGGTGTTTGTATACGGTAATCAGCCGAGTCTCAAGACATGCTCCTGAGACATGGGGGAAAGGGGAGGGAGGGGGGGCATTGTATTACTTGAAGGGAGTGGAAAAAATGGAGGGTCTGACGGGTGGGGTGACATCATACTCTCTACACACATGGCCACACACACCACATGGTCACATAACCAAACACATATTCCCCTTTCAGGCCACTTTGTTACCTTCCTACCACGACTCTTATCAATGTTATCTCCCCCACCACCACGCACCGCTACCCACGCCCCTCAACACACAACCCACGCCCCTCAACACAAGCCGCCAACACTCAACATGAAATCAAAACACGTTATCCCAGTGATCATTCCATCTGCCCCACATGAGGTGATCTGTGGATAAAGGCGACGTCTCTTATCAGTGTATTTCCCGGTGGGTAAGAATTACTATTGACGGAGATAAGAAGGATAAGAGCCTTCCTTTTATCTTCACGACGGGCTACAGTGTATGTCAGGGCGAGTGTATGTTCCTCTTTCCCCGATATCTTTCTTTCTCCCCCTCCTCCCTATTTCCAT
Organism: Homarus gammarus; assembly: GCA_958450375.1. Classification (NCBI taxonomy): domain Eukaryota; kingdom Metazoa; phylum Arthropoda; class Malacostraca; order Decapoda; family Nephropidae; genus Homarus; species Homarus gammarus. Next base: position 172,697 of record CAUDMG010000750.1, on the reverse strand, counting down.
GACCCTCATCCCCTCTTTAGTTTCCTGTTCCTTTCCCCCCAACCAACTTCCCTCCCTTACCCCTCCCCCCTCCCACATAGTCTCCCTCACAGCTCATTACTCCACCACCACACACTTGACAGCAGCTCGTCCACGTCTGAGGCACTTCCCGGGACGCTCTCACACTTAACCTGTAATGGGAGACGTATTACCGTGTCTGAGACGAGGAGATGTGGCCAGTGGTGGTGAAGGAAATGGTGGTCCAGGTGTGTGTGTGTGTGTGTGTGTGTGAATTCTCTCTATGTCTCTCTCTGTTAGTCTATGTAAATTTATTCTCTCAATACCCATCGCAAATTTTCTCCCCCCTTTAACACACTAAACTACCATTAACCCTCAACTTACACCCTCCAGCCAACACAGTTCAAGGTACTGCTCAAGAGTATGCGACTAAGATGTCGAGGAGGAGTAAATACAGCGAAATAAACATGTAAACGAATGCTAACATAACCTAACCTAACCGAACATAACCTAACCCAACCTAATCCGACTTCATGACTGGAAGCTCTTTGTTTAATCCAATCAATTAGGTTAGGTAATCTCAATCATCATATGCCAGGCAGTGTCGTATGTCCAGAGAGAGAGAGAGAGAGAGAGAGAGAGAGAGAGAGAGAGAGAGAGAGAGAGAGAGAGAGAGAGGAGAGAGAGAGAGAGAGGAGAGAGAGAGAGAGAAGGAGAGAGAGAGAGAGAGAGAGAGAGAGAGGAGAGAGAGAGAGAGAGAGAGAGAGAAGGAGAGAGAGAGAGGAGAGAGAGAGAGGAGAGAGAGAGAGAGAGAGAGAGCGAGAGAGAAGGAGAGAGAGAGAGGAGAGAGAGAGAAGGAGAGAGAGAGAGAGAGAGAGAGAGAGAGAGAGAGAGAGAGAGAGAGAGAGAGAGATAGAGAGAGAGAGAGAGAAGGAAGGAAATTTCTTACACTGCATAACTTATTCACTAATGTAAGGAGCTTATAATGTACGACTAAACACAACTAAGAAAACAGAAATCACTCACGTATTATGCAAGAACCTGCGGACAATTGAGAATAAAAATCATTAGATGGCATACAGGTAACACAACAATATAGGTAACAACAATAACACTATGTCAAAACAACTGAGGAATAGAGAGCGAGCAAGCGAGAGAGAAGGAAAGTGAGAGAGAAACGAAAGACACTCACGCTTCATCCTCACAGTCGACGGAGATGCAGATGCTGTCCCGCCAAGACGAATCTGACTCCTGGAAGAAAAACAAAAGAACATCTGAGAAAAACAAAAGAACATCTGAGAAACACAAGCATCTATAAAGACACTTATAGAATACATAAATATAGATACCATCAGATACGACGCGCGCGCGCGCACACACACACACACACACACGTCACCTTCAAATATAAAAAATAAGAGAGAGAGAGAGAGAGAGAGAGAGAGAGAGAGAGAGAGACACACACACTACCTTCAAACATTAAAACCAGGGCAAAAAATAAGAGACAGACAGACAAAAGAGACGGAAACAAACAGACAGACACACAAGTCCCCTACAAAATCACAGTTAAACACCAACTTACAAACAGTACACACATGACTGTTAATACACACTTTTCCCACGTTAATATTCACACACCACACCGCAAAGGGGTCAAACTGGCCTCAGATATAAACAAAGCCAGTGAAGAGACGGTCCTTGATGCCAGGCGTGTGTATGCGTGTGTGTGTGAGTGTTAACTGCCACTTACATCACCCATACACTCACTCACAGCATAAACTTCACTTCCACTAACACGAGAAACTTGAACCAGTTTCCACGTTGTCAAATATATGTTATTTACACAAACTCAAAACACAACATTCAACCATAACATTTAAACATAATAAATAACAACTCCACATACCACAAAATAAAAATCACACAATCAACATTCAATAATAAACAAAGAATATTATGCAAATTCTACACAGACTTAATGTATACGATAACTAATTAACTATGTACAACTTCAAGAAAGCCTTATCAAAATAGAGGAATATCACCAATACGATTTTGTATGTTTATTTAATAATAATACACAATACAGCATCATGCACACATCATGCAGTACGGCTCAGTTGCATGATGATCCATTAAATCGAATTACCAAGATTACATTTTTAATTCTCAGGTGTTTATATTGGCGGATGAGGTAAGATGTTGTAGAATTAAGTCTAATAATAATAATAATCTCTGGGTTTTTAGAAGGTTCATTGCCCTGCCTCAGGAACATATTTGGTGGTGAAATAACAGACTGATGAAACCTGTCGCGCATCAAGAAAAAAATCGGCTTCGAAACGTGTCCGAGGATTGCCGCGGCTAGACTCTCAAAAAACTTAAATCAATAATTATCCTCATGCATCTAATTGGTGTATATAAAGCAACGAGACAAAGCTAGCGACTATATAACGTAAACACTTCCCTGACTTGGGAATATTTGGAAAATCTGTAAACATCCAAGTCGACAATTCAACACAACTTAATATATATCGTGTTATAGCTCTAATAAATGTTTACCACCATGTATATAAAACACTTATAAAGGAAATATATGTAGAATCATAAACACCAAATAATGGTGGTAAAAATCTTAAAATTGTTGGGAAAAATAATGTTTTTTTTTTCCGCTCGTTTTGTTTAGTCATGGTAACAAATTCTTGAATGTGTCAAGGCACGAGAGGCCGAGGAGATTTAGTCGTTTTTATTTATTTACCAATTTAAAATTCTTTTCATATGGACAAGTTTTATATAAAAATAAAACATCTTTAATAATGGTTTTATTATCAGTATTTTTTTATTTAAAGTTGATACAAATTTAATATATTTGGATTTCTCAGATTTTAGGAGAATTCTTTGTATATTTTACTTATTTTAATCTATAGTAATCATATTTATTCTTGCTATTATTATTATTATTATTATTATTATGTAGCAACTTATTTAATATTCTTAGGGTGTGTGTGGCAAGACACCTTATTGTAACATCTTGTCGTGTGTGTTGCGTTAGCACGTACTGGATCATTGACAACAGTGAAAAGTTATAAAAAATTAGAAACTTCATCTCATCTTTCTCTCGAGTGTCTTAACAATTTTTAGAAGTATTTTTTTGCCATACTTTTTTTCCATCTGCTTTGAACTTTTTTTTTATATGGTTGTCAGTCGAGGTATACAGAATATGCTTTACAAACACCTATTGTTATTTTCAATTATTTTTAGAAATATACCAACAAAATAATAACAAAGTTAAATATCACCATTTTTCTCAAATATTTCAACAAAATACTGTATTAACTAAAAGAATGAATAAATAAACAGGAAAATAATGAGACTCGCTATTTAGTTGTATAAATGAACTTTCACTAATTCCCTGTGACCTGTAACAACTTCCTCGGTCTCAGAGACACAGAAGGCACCAGTAATACAATACTCACATGAGTGTAGGACCCTCACGCCGCGACTCCCTCATACCAATGAAAATATCAACAGCGGGTTTTTTTCCAAAGTAACCATCTTGGTGAGCGGTCGCCGCGCTCACTTAGGTGTAATCTCCTTCCATCGTTGTCACGATGAATGAGAGTCTTCAGCTGCGTGGGACTCTGGTGGGCCATAATGGCTGGGTCACGCAGATCGCAACAAACAGGAATTTCCCTGACATGATCTTGTCGGCCTCCAGAGATAAATCTCTGATTTTGTGGAAGCTCACACGTGAAGAGAACAGCGGCCTGGGTAACAACACACACACACACTCTTGCTTCACTACCTCTGGCACGCAGTAAACACCACGAGTTTACTACATATACTTATACTGTATTATATATATTTATTTATCTTGATAAAATCACACACATACATCTAAATACCTACAAAAAAAGAAACTTTAATACTAACGAAAATTAGTTCTCTAAATATTCAAGTTTGATCTTAATTATTTAACGTAAAAAAAAAGGAAACGAAAAACCACTTTTTTTTTAAGAATTAGTTGTAACGTTTTAACAAGATGGTCTTTGCCCCATACGACGTGATGACGTCAGCGGAAGTCAGGGCTGGGAACACCCGACTGAAAAATGAAGCCGATATATTATACTCATTTATTATTTCAATCTCTAATCGCACTATATAACTAAAAAAAAATTAATTTTATAATAATTCAACGTAAGAAAATCATTATATTTTATTAAATGCAAATTCTGTAAAATTAGGAGCATGGGTGAAACTACATCTAGTTCAAGTTGTCTAACGTGTCAGGGGAGAAGCGTCTTGGCTGCTTCAGGGTTAATGCACTTATTTTGAGTTCATTAAAAAATAAACCACATTATCGAATTTACATATAAGAATTTACATTGTACAATGTAAAAATTTGATGTAATAAAACTGACCTTTAACTAAACCGAAGCAATTTTACCTGGTCATCCAATTTACGATAGATCTCTAAGCAGGAATTCGAAAACCGAATTACTGACATAATCGCAGTGAAGAAGTTGTTTTGGCGCGTAATTCAAACTAATCTAATTTTACGCTACAAGTACACCTTTAATTTTTATTTTTAAGCTAACTAATTTATGAATAGTTATTGTTATCGCCGCTGGCTTCAGCTACAGTGCTGGCGTGTGATGCCATTAAATCTTTCGACCTGTGACCTCGCCAGAAGGAGAAGTGTTTACAGACAAGTCCTGGTTCTGCTGAGTGTACTGTCTTTGACTGGTGGCGGTGCTGCCCGCCCCTCCATGAGACAGCTCGCCCTCTCTAGTGATGCTGTAAAGACCAGCCTTCTGTCCGAGAATTTGTGCTGGGACGATTTACGCAATACTGTTTTCTCTTGGAACACCATACTGATCTGCATTGACCCGCACTTGTAAGTACAGCCTAAGTGATGACATACCCCTCGGTACTGAAGTATTGTTGAATAATTACGGCTACTCGTTTCTGCCTAACCTGGAGTAATAAGACAATGCAGAATGAAGCGAAGCTAAGATTAATAGAGTTATGAACTTTGTGTTATGTCAGTATGTTTAATAAATTGTAATTAAGATAAAATTGCGTGAGTCTAACTAATTATGTATCAGATGGATCACCTTGTAATATTATGAACGCCTTCTCCTCTGCAGGTTTTGAGCACATCAATAAATCGTGAATGCGTCAAAAGACGGGTTTCAATCATTCCCTTCGACTTGCCCGTAACCTGAACGTCCTTAACTAAGGCGTTTACAGTAATAATAATATTACCAAGATAAATAAGGCTTGAGTTGATCTTCCAAACCAGAGAACATAACAGCCTTAGTTAAATATTAATAGTTACTGGTCACGTACTTAGCACCTCCCTCCTCCCTTGCTTATCCTGTCAGTCATGGCTGATAAAAACATCCTGTAACCAAGTCTCTTTCTCTCACACGTGGAATAATTCTCTCACCTTTCATACATCTACCATTCTCTCCCATTCTCACCTCTCACAAATTATACTCTACCAATTTGTCTGTGTGTCTGTTTAACGTTCGTAGGCACAAAAAAAAAAAAATCCTCGCTCGTTCCGCCGCTGATGTTTCCCGTCCATTATTGGCTAACATCCTCCCTCACTCTCACTCTCCTCTGCCTAATCCCATCCCTTTCCTCTCCTCACTTCAAACTTTCTTTCTTTATTCTCTATACTTAATTCCTCTATTCGTTCCAGCGTTCTTATCCCCTTTTTTCCTTTGGCATTTATTATTGTTATCATTCTACATAATTTATTGATAACTGGGATGTCTAATCTTCAAGTAAAATAAGCTGAGGCGTCTAATCTCCAAGTGAAAATAAGCTGCAGGTGTCTAGTCTTCAAGTAAAATAAGCTGGGATGTCTAATCTTCAAGTAAAATAAACTGGGGTTTGGTTAGGTTAGGTTTGGCTAGGCTATTACGAACGCTGTCTAGTCGGAGGCGTTTCAAGGCCTTAGGAAGCTGACGAAGTGGGTGATTTCGAGCCGAGAGTTGATTAATATTGATGGTTTCGGACAGGTTCTTCAATTCTGAGTGAGAGCTGATGAATATTGATGTCTTCAATATTCTCGACATGATGGGAGTGGAAGCTTCGAGAAGAGAATATGTTTTGCTTGATTTCAGAACACCCTCCCTAAAGAATCCTTACAAATCCAGTTACCAAAATATTTAATAATACGAGTTACAAAAAATTATAATACCAGTTACGAAAATACTTGATAATAACAGGTAAAACAAAAAAAAACATTAATACTTGCAAAAAAATGTCGTTAATATCAGGTAAAAATCCTTACTAATACCAGTTAAAAATTCCTTAATATCAAGTAAGAATCCTTAATACCAGCATCCATGATACCAGCCAAAAATTCCTTACTAACACCAATTTTAAAATATTTCCCACTATATTTCGTGCACATGACTATTCTAGACTTCCAACTTAATTCTGGTTTTAAAAATAGACAAATATATGAATAAAACTCGAGGGTGAAACAAATGAACACCCAAGGACAACAGAGAGAGATAAGATAAGCGGTGTGTCTATATATATCTGTGTGTGTCTCTCTCTCTCTCTCCCACTGTCTCTCTCCCTCACAGTCTCTCTCCCCCACACAGTCTCTCCCCCACTCTCTCTCTCTCCCCCTCTCCCTCAGTCTCTCTCCCCCACAGTCTCTCTCTCCCTCAGTCTCTCTCTCCCTCACAGTCTCTCTCCCTCACTCACTCTGCACCCCCCTTCTGTCTCTCTCTCCCCCTCTGGCTCTCTCCACCGCGGCGCTTGAAGTAAAAATCTAATTATTGGAGGACGTGTCCATGGGGGTTAATTTCCTGTTTTGCTAATCACAGGAGCTGGTCCGCCTGCCACAACACCCTGATTCCTCCCTTACATCCTCGAGGAATAACTAACGTAACCAAACCCAACGCAAGCAAACCTAACCTAACCAAACCCAACCAAACTCAATCTAACCTAACCTAACCCAACGCAAGCAAACCTAACCTAACCAAACCCAACGCAAGCAAACCTAACCTAACCCAACCTAACAAGGATTAAATATTTCTTAGTCTTACACATAACACTTGGCTTTAACTCTTGATATTTCTCGTACCTTTCGTTTCCTGTGGCAATCTTGCGTTCGCTTAGTACACAGTGGTAATGTTGACTCGTTAAAAATGGCTCTGTCGTAGGCCTAGAGAGAACCGATAATTGACTCTTAGAAGTAAAACACAAAGAAACGAAGTAAAACACAAAGAAACGAAGTAAAACACAAAGAAACGAAGTAAAACACCAAGAATCGAAGAAAAACACAAAGAAACGAAGTAAAACACAAAGAAACGAAGTAAAACACAAAGAAACGAAGCAAGAAAGTTTGAGAAGCGAGGTTCGTGGGTCAGTACCGCCATATAATTGGGTTAGATGGGCGTTCTGGATCAAGGCCAATTCGATGGGGTGGGGAGGTTAGGTTAGGTTATCTCCCCAAACTTGCCAGAGATGGGGGAGAGAGGAGAGGGGAATGGAAGAGGTAGCAGGAGAGAGAGAGAGAGAGAGAGAGAGAGAGAGAGAGAGAGAGAGAGAGAGAGAGAGAATATGACGAGCAGCTTAAAGTCAGTGGGAAGTGTAAATGAGAACCAGGTCACATAATTGCCTCGCCCGACAACAGGTGATGTGGTTATACTCAACATGTCTTCAACCTTCCAATTTACACCTACTTGACTATGAATCTTGAGGTGATAAACGTCCAATTTACACCCTTATATACCCCTGTGTGTGTGTGTGTGTCTGTGTGTGTCTGAGTGTCTGTGTGTGTCTGAGTGTCTGTGTGTGTGTGTTTATATTGTGCCCAACACCTACCTTACCTGTAATTAAACTAATCTAACCTTTCTACATCTAACCTAGACCCCTCCCTACCCCCTCTATCCCTCCCCCCCCCCATCTCGACCTTCTCCGTCCTCTAAAAATTAATGAGATTCTTGCTAGGTCACGAAGCACACTCCTCTCCCCCCCCCCCTCCCCTCACACGTTACTCATGAATCTGTAAGTTTCCGTGCTCGAGGGTTTATGAGGGGGTGGGGGGTGTAGGGAGTGGGGGTAGTGGTAGTGGTGGTGGTAGTAGGGGTGGTGGTGGTTGCAGTGGTGGTGGTGGTGATGGTGGTTGTTAGAGCAGGGGTGGTGGTGGTAGTAGGGGTGGTGGCAGATGTGGTTGGAGTAGTGGTGGTGGTTGTTGGAGCAGGGGTGGTAGTAGTGCAGGTAGTGGTAGTAGGGACACAGGTGGTAATGGTGGCAGGAATGATACTAACCATACACATATTACCAGACAACCATCCGAGAAACATTAAAACCCAACATAAACAATTACATCAAATATGAATCAGACTCCTGAACAAAAATAGATCAAATGTCTATATTTAGGACTGGACGCCATCTTGAGACCACACACACTGACACCAAAGTTTCTAAGAGATTTACACAAGACGTTTTAACAAGACAACAGTTTGTTTTGAGAAATCGGAAATATTTAAAGTATCCAAGCAGACGTATATGGTTGTCACCACCCCCCCCGCCGCCCATCCCCCAGAACACCCTAGGATCGCCCCGCCCATCCCCCAGAACACCCTAGGATCGCCCCCCCCCCCTCCCCTACCCCCCCTGGAACGCCCACCTTTACCTTCCACCCCCCACCCAGGACCAAAAGGGAAGCTCACACAGATGACGTATCATTCCACAACATAAAGAACACCACTTAAATAGGGTTGGTCTAGTCCAGTCCCTTGTTGGCCGCCCTGGCTGTCAAAAGGTGCCTCAGAGACCCTTTTAATACAGTGCCTCCTCCTCCTCAAACATGTCCTCGTTACTGTGAGTTTTTCCAGGTTCTATATCGCTCTCTCCTCCCCTCCCTTATCCGTCTTTCTTATCTTTATCTCTCTCCTTTCCCTTACTCCACCCCCCCTCCATAACTCTCTCTCTCTCTCTCTCTCTCTCTCTCTCTCTCTCTCTCTCATGATTGAGGACCGAGTCTCTTGTATGGATGACCTACTTCTCTCACCCCCCCTCACTCTTTCACCTCCAAACACCATGACCCAAATGTGTTGTCCGTCTGTCTGTCTCTGTCTGTTCTAAGGAGTCTCCCATCACATTCTCACTATCTCGTTTAAAGATCTGTCTGTCTCTCTGTCTCTAAGCTCCCGTCCTATCCTCATTGACTTAAGTGTTCAAATTTCACGACAAACTCCTGTGTTTGTTGTCTGTCTGCCTTAGTGTTTGCTGTCTGTCTGTGTGCGGTGGCAGTGCCCCCCCCCCCTCTCAGACCACCACCTCCAGCTTGGTAATAAACCGTCGAGGTGACCGCCCACACTGTTCCCTGATGAAGAACGTCCATGGAGAGAGAGAGAGAGAGAGAGAGAGAGAGAGAGAGAGAGAGAGAGAGAGAGAGAGAGAGAGAGAGAGAGAGAGAGAGAGAGAGATCCCCAGCAGCGAGAACCACCATATACCCCAAAAAATCACCTGAAGGCAAGAGAACTGATCATCTGCAGCAGGTGACGACGCAGCACCAGCAGGAGGAGGAAGAAGAGAAAAGGAGGAGGGAGAGGAGGAGAAGGGGGTTGGAGGAGAAGGGGGAGGAAGAGGGGGGAAGTAGGGGGTAAGGGGGGGTCTATATTGCCTACTTCAGGAGCAGCAGCAGTAGGTGGGTCAATAGTGGGTAAAGGCAAGGCCACGTATCCCCACGCACAGGGCAGCTTTACTCAGTCGCCCACACTGTTGTCTTTAAATCCTTCCACGGTGATCTAAGACTCATTCACGGGGTCACGTAACACCTGTCCACCGGGCCATGACACCTGTTCACGGGGCCATGACACCTGTGCACGGGGCCATGACAGGTATGTGGTGCAGGTACAGGTGTGTGGTGCAGGTACAGGTGGTACAGATGTGTGGTGCAGGTACAAGTGGTACAGATGTGTGGTGCAGGTACAAGTGTGGTGTGGTACAGGTATGTGGTGCAGGTACAGGTGTGTGGTGCAGGTATAGGTGTGTGGTACAGGTGTGTGGTGTGGTACAGGTGAGGATCAATAGAGGCTGCGGCAGTGCTTCACCCGGCAGACAGGTACAGCCCTCTCTCCTCTCCTACACCACTCATAACTGACACCTGTGGTAATTGAACACAAACCTCTATAAATATCAATTATAATAAACTAAAGAATAAGTTATAATACAGTAATAACAATAATAATAAATAATAATAACCACAATAATAATAAGGAATAAGAATAATATGAAAATTAAGAATAAAGAAGACAGAAGAATAAGGAAGAAGAAATTCACCATTCTTGTCATATACCACTGTACCAAAAACTCAAATATTCCTCCCTCCACCATCCACTACCCCTGAGCGTGAAAGAAAAGCTTAAAATAATGGATAAGCTTGTGATGCTGTCGAGTGGTGTTGACATACAAGACACCATTCAAGGGTCGTGCAGCTGTAATGGACCAATACAGCCTGGACTGGCGAGTGTAACCGTTAACTGTACTGTATCGTTCATCCCACTTTCATTGTGTAAAAGAAAACGGAGTGAAAGTGGTTAATATATACCGAACAGCATATTTAAAGGCACTGGGGATATAGCACACTATATTCTAATTACACCTAGATGGACTTTGCTTGATCGATAACGCGAATCAACAATTTTTAGGATATTAGATAGCTCGTTACCCAATCAGCCATCAGCCCCCCCCCTAAATTTATATTAGAATTTTTTGTTTACTGTACTTTATCTTTTTATTTCCCCCTTCATTTTGCAACTTTTTATTTATTTTTTTCTTAAATTCCCAAAATCTGGAGAATCGTGCAAGTGGAAAATATTCGGTTTAGGGAGAGAGTTCTCTTTGTAAAAGGAAATGTATTCGAGTAACTGGAATTCTCACTCGACCAGAACCGGCAACTCAACATATTAATCCGGTTAAGAGAGATTTTACGGTATATTTTTATATAGTTATGACTAATTTATCTTTTAACCTTGTCAAGTTAAAATAATAATAATAATTAATTTTGGAGTTGAATTAAAAAAACACATTTGCTTTAATATATACACACACACACACACCAAAATATATCCACACCTCATACACAATAACACACACACACATAACACATCCAGAAAGAAAAAAAACTACCTAGAATTTACTGAAAACACCAACGAATGAGACCACGAAAGACGCTCCAGCACTCGTTCCAATAATATTTTCAAGACCATAACACTTACCTAGATCATTTCCTCGCTCAATGCTTCGGTAACGTCGACGCCAAAAACCCTCGGTAAAAATGGGACCGTGACTTGTATTTAAACACACCTATTAACAATTATGAAACCCGTAACTAAACCTTTCACCTAAGGCAATGAATGGGGGGAGGTTTACAAAAAAAAATCGGTACAAGTAAAGAAAAAATCGGGTAAGAAAGAATCGGGTCAAGAAAGAATCGGGTTATGAAACATGGTGTAGCCGAGCCTAATGGGTGTCTTATTATAGTGACAGCATGTGAGGTAACGCCCCGAGCCTACACAAGACTTATTTATATACCGAGGACACAATAATGAACATTCTAGCCATGAGACTAAACCTTTTACATTAGATCAACAATTTATCCTCAAATAACAACCTGCTAGTCGCGTTTAGAAGCAGAGAATTGAGAAGAGATAGCCAAGTGTACGGCATTTATATTCCTATTACAAACATATAGCGTTTATAAGAACCAGCACTTGGCTCCAGTTTAAAATCTTCCGCAATCTGATGACGTGAAAACCCACCGCGCTAATCTCCGACATACAGATGGAGAGCTCATCGTAATCCGTGCCTGTACAGAGAGCTGAGCCCACTGGGGTTTGTAAAGACGTTTTTTAATCTTAAACCACTTCAGTTGCATGGTTTCATACACAGTGGGCATACGCATGTTTACTTAAGACATGTAGAAGTACTAATCAGTTTTCAAACTATTTTTATTTTCACAATTTTAATATAAGAAAAAAGCGAGCCAATTAAAATAATATATGAAAATTACTCCGGGTATGAATTTCTTACAAAGTAAAGATGTAAATCCCACCACGGCGCTGCACTACACCCACCTGGGACCTCCCCTTCAGAACTCTCAGCCGCATCTATTGATTTTCATGAGTGATGCGCTGTGAGATATCTTCCTGACACACTTATATTTCCCAGACGTGGTTTAGACTGTGGTAAAAAATTAGGATTCCGGTTTCATGGCAGGTGTTCATGATGTTATATATTAATTCAACAAACTTCTCTATTTTAAAGCCGTATATCCTAGTTTGGATTTCAATCGACCGTTAAGTCATTACACATTAAGATTTCATGTCAAGATTTGATGTTAACTGTCATTTTTAATTTAAGCTGAGAATGATGGATGCTTTACAGTTTTAATAAGATTTTTGAAGTGCAATTATCTGGGCAAAGGGATCCTCTAATTACTGTTCCCTAAAAATGTTTACAGAAGCTTCCGGCAGCGAGATTAATGGACGTGTACACATGACGAGGCTTAATACTTAAAATCATTCCTACATAAATCATAACTTATCATCATCATCTACATTTTTGCTATTATAATTAACACTATTTATCTTGCAGGAACCTCAAATATGAAAATTATGTTAACACTAAATTACAAGTTTTATAACATACTTTCACCTCATTCAGTACAATTTATCGTGTATGTTTTAACACACTAGTATCATCATCATGTTCCCCACAGTGTCTTAGTTACGGATTATAGTTAAATTTATATTCATATTTATTATTAAGGTGAAGGAATCATAAATTAATGAAGATGCCAATTTGATGGTCGTCTTGAACACTACCAGTCTGTTTTGAAACGATTATATAATTAATCACCCAACGGTTGTGTTATCAATGTTAACTTGTGTTGTAGAGTAGTAGATATTTTTTTTACAATAGGTCAATGTAGTCTGCGCTATTCCATTCTGTTATGATTCCTTCACCTGCAAAAGAAAAAATACTAATTATCCTATGGCGCGGGAGTTATGAGACCAACCTTGGTGTAATAAACAGGGGACACATATACCCTGAAATAGATTTTACTTACAATGGCAGGTGCTCTTGTGGTGTTCTAGGTTATCTACACAGGCGTTACAACATGCAAAGTGGATGGTGAGCACTTAATCAATTTCATTAGCAGTGATATATTTTATCTTCTACGTCAGCTTGCTGTTCAACGCCAAATTGGATACTTACGAACACTATATACAAAACTGTGCGGCTTTGCAATTCACTATAAAAAAAAGCGCGCATTTTTCCCAGCTGAGGAAAGATGCCCCGCCCCCTCCTCAAGAGTTACACCTGATTGGCTGTTGCAAACCTGTCCGATTTCGTCCTGAAGTAATGATGTATTTCTAAACGAGTTTATTCATAATCTTTGGGATGACCGATTCTGATGGGAAAGATATTTAACTAAATTATATAAAGATACAGGCATTAATTATTTCAAAAGAGAACGTAGGAAGTTTACCAGAAATCTCATACATGAATATTAACTGTTAAACTCAGATAGTAAATTCACGCTTTCAGATGATGCATTTAATATACCCTTATTTTTACCCACAATGAGGCATATTAAGACCAATTATTTATCACTTATATTACATTATGCAAAAACTAACACTTTAAAGATCAGAATCACAATGACATATTACACGGCCGTCAGCAGAGGCGAGAAATATGACTGAGAACAACTTCATATTTTTCCCGCCTCTGCTAACGTCCGTGTAATATTTCAATGGAATTCTAATCTTTTATTTTTTTTTTGCATAATGTATTATTACTTATACGTGATTTGGCTTAGTATGCCTTATTGTGGGCTTAGTATGCCTTTTTGTGGGTAAAAATAAGTATATATATTAAATGCATCCTCCGAAAAAGTGAATTTGCTACCAGGGTTTAACAGTTAATATTCATGTATAAGATTTCTGGTAAACTTCCTACGTTCTCATGTTTGAAATAATGAATGTATGCCTGTACCTTTATATAATTTAGCTAAATATCTTTCTCGTCAGAAACGGTCATCCCAAAGATTATGAATAAACTCGTTTAGAAATACATCATTACTTCAGGACGAAATCGGACAGGTTTGCAACAGCAGATCAGCTCTAATTCTTGAGAAGAGGGCGGGCATTTTTTCTCAACTGGGAATAACGCACTATAACTGGTTTCACATTTTAAAATTACAATCAGGACAAGATATAAAAGTACTGTATTACCAAGAAAATCGTACAAAATAGCCACCCCCCAAAAATAAATGATTTTGCGAATAAATAAAAACATGCAAAAAAGCAATAATGATAACCGTAAGATATATAAAATTAAACATTTCGAGCGGGTTACACCAGCAGGGTTAAAAAATGTGGCAGCGGATGGTGCTAGGCTAGGCACTGTGCTACCCTGGTACGCCGACGTTCCGACCCAGACGTTTTATCCTACTTAAGTTGGGTAAGGTTAGGTTAGGTTAAAGGATGATGAGTAAGGAAACGCCCTGGCCGAAACGTCTTAAGCTGAAAATATCAAAGTCAACACACAAGGCTTAAACGTCCTGGGCCAAAACGTGGTCTGGGTCACCAACAAGCGGATTATAAAATTCTGCGTCAAAGAATGCGTTTTATTTATTTGCACATTACCTCTGAAGATTCTTCCTCACGACAGCCGTTGCCACTACTCAACTGAGAAGAAAAAAAATAAGAAAGTGAGGATGATGATGAGATGCACCCAGAAAGTAATACAAAAGTTAAAAGGAAAATAAATTGAGTCAATCAGTACGGCGTGTGTTGTCTTTCCACTAACCAAAACTTGGGAAAGGTACTGCGCTCCTTGGCAAATATCACAAATTACTCCTACACAAGTCACCTACTGGTCTCCATAATACTCTAATGGAGTTTTTGCAATCATGAGAAATAATCAATTGTATTGGTATATTTATCAGACTCGGAATTTAAAAAAAAATAAAATAAATTGCTGCAGTTAAATGCAATTGGTTGTATTCCTTTTCTAAGTTATTTTACATGAATGTAAATATTACATTTTATTTTTCCACTTTCAAGCATCTCCTAACATACTTCTACTGTTACACTTGTAAGGATCAAAACACACACTTCAACATAAGAGAGGCTGGCTGTTCAGATTGAGTATCCTTCACTCTTTGGCAACATTCCTGTCTCGGACTAACCCATCTTAATACCTTCATTCCTAAAAGTTTGTTATAGTTTTAATCCAGCTGGAGAATTGATATCACTTATTCTGTTCGGGCCATTTTCACCAATCGATTTCTGTTTTGTAGGTTCGGTTATGTTAAGTTACCCTAAGTATGGGTACAATTCTACTATTTATATATTCCAGTGGGAACAAAGTTATCTAGTTATGAAAACAAAGTGGCCGCCAAACAAGCTAAAATGGTAAACTATTTCTAACAAACACAAACCAAACCTAAAGAGACGATCGAACCATAATAGAAATGTAAACCAGGACTCTCGTGTATACTTGTGGCTGGCTGTCGTGAAGTGCGCCTAAGAGCTACAGTACTTACATGTTATCATAAAGTATAGCGGTATATTCAACATACATGGCGGCAGGTGACGGAATGGAGGAGGCGGCGTTGTACTTTACGACTCAAAACCTTTAAAGAAAATGTTTTTGCCAGAGCTCTCGGTCATGTGTTCAAATTACAGGTTCCTATATCAATATGTTCCTGATTTATCACCTAGACAAGCAAAACAACAAATTACGTCCCGTTAAGAACAAATCACGAGAAAAAAATGCTCACTAGTGTATCTAAATGTCAGCTTCCTAACTCACAAGGCGCCTGAGATATCGTCCAGACCACAATGAAAACCGACGTAACAAAACAGAACAGCTACTGAGCCGCCTCTCGGTACTCGACAGCACCTGCCTTGGCCGGCTTCCTGTAGGGGTGGAGTGTGAGGCTCGTGGGATGTACATTGTATACAAGGTAACTAAATCTATTTTGGGTTAATAGAGACAGCAAATGGAGTTTTTTCCCAGATCATTCTAGATTTGAAAATGATGTATTCAATATGCACTGAACGTGTTTTCTATACAACACAGTTTATACTAGACCTATAATGAACTGTACTTACTCTCTTTCACTTCACTATGACCTATAACTGATTGAGAAAACGACAAAGGAAAAATTTTTCGATTTTCAACACGTTTTACTCGTAATATTTACATGCCAGGAACACAACCTTTAATTAATATTGTCACCATAACTTCTATTTGCATTACACCTGTCTAAACATAATGAGCGATTTCCTGAAAGGTTTTAACAGAACGTATTTTATTCTCGTTATTGTTTTGTACAGTGTAGAGGACCCAAGAAATTTTTTTGACGCATGTTCATCTTTATACAAGACATGACTAGGCTACCCGTATTAAATGGTCTATAATTGTCTTATCTGTGTTTATACTGGCACAAAAATACATACACAAGCATGCATAGTCAAACAACGCAATTACCGGTACAAATATACCACAAAGACATGTACTGTATACACGCAAAGGCATTATTAGAAAACACACTATTGGAAGCAGTGTTGTCTAATGGTAGACCCTGCTGCCATATGGCATCACAAAATTTTTTACCAAGTCCCAGGTTGCTGATCTGACTTTCTACCTCATTTACACACAATTGCTGGGTCTCAATTGTTTCTCTTACTATTGACAACACAACACACATACAGTATATCGTTTCATCACTCTTGATTTATTTTCGTTGTTTTTATCTATGGTTTTTATATTATTTTTAGTTATAATTTTTATCGATTTTTATTAATTATTATTATTATTACTATTATTATTATTATTATTACATTTTCGCCCCCCAGGCCCTGATGTGGGTCAGTGACCTGTGCTCGGGTGGGCTAATCCCCGTAAAAAAAAATTACTTTATTTGGTGAGAACTTTTCATTATGTGTAAGTTATGTCCAAGAATACCATAAGAATGACTCCAAAATATTTCCACAATATTTGGCATAGAATGTTTTCAAGTTGTCATCCAATAGTGACCTTTATGGGCAAACGTTGTAAGTCAAAAGTCAGATGAATAATTAACAAGGATCATACTATGTAACCACACAGCTATTTTATTTTATTTACCAGGTATAGCAAAGGTTACAGACTGATTCGGGTAGATTAAATTTTATTTCATTTTGATAATTTTTTTGAGCTAGTCGGTGACCAGTTTTTCATTAAGTACTGGACAGGTTGGTGAACAGTGTCACGTTACATATTAGGGGCGACAGTTGTTTCTTGTCAACGAAAGCCCGTGTCTTAGATATTACTAAATGCCTGTTAGTAACTATGTTTAACTGGTCAATCAATTAGCAGAAAATCAGTTTTGGGATACCCGTTATGACCCAATAATTATATTTAAGTAATAAGAGTACCAATGATCGACGTGAGTCTCGATCCATTATTGACAACAGCTGACAAGAACTGCTGAGCTCACCCCGGGCCAAGTTGAGACACGCTGCCTATTGTAAGTGGGGAGAGTTTCACTGTTTGACAAGTTGCTGGCTGTCTTGGTGTTCCTACAGACTTCCAGAGTATTATTGTGGCATTATATAAAATTCTCTCTGACGTCTCATTATTTCCCTTGGTTCCTAAAGTATTATTATTATTACTATTATTATTATTATCATTTTTATTGTATTGGTATTCTAGAACTAATTATTTCTCTATAACTGAACCGACTATACCCTGCAGGTCCGCCACATCCAGCTGTCTCACGCAGTCTAAGGTTATAATCGCTTTAAACAACAGAGCATCACATGGCAGAAAGGTCACCAGGCAACCGTTCCTTCTCTCTCTCTCCTACCTACGTACATCTTCCCCCATCGTCAATCCTCTTGTCTATCTACCCCTGACCATCCACGCCCTCCATCACTACCCTAGTCCCACCCCGCCCCAACATCTGTAGCAGACGTAATCTTGACCACCATTACCGGCCCGGGAACGATGGCACAGCGAGTATAAGAATGAGCTCTTAACTATATAGGGAAATTATAACTGGGGAAAAAGTTCACATTTATGACACCGCAACCATCAGCAGAGAGTTTTAAGAGAGTTTATTTTCGTTTAATGCGTCCGTCCATCCGGTTAAAAGTTTTTACCTAGACTGGACCATATGGAAACGAAATTGTCATGTCTGAAAAACGGATTCAATTTTCGGGGTCGCGCCTCGAAAGCCGATATACTGTACAACTATAATTTGTTAGTTATCGATGAGGTTCTGTGGTATATTTAGAAAATTTATTCCTTTTCGAAATCATGGCTAAAAAACTGATTGGTTTTACTCCAAATCATAACGAGAAAACGGATTAATTTGTCTAAAACCCTGATGAGAAAAATGGATTAGGAAAGAATGGCTAAACAATGAATCCTTTTTTTTAAATAATGGATAGAAATTTCAGTAAAATTTCCCAAACCAAGATAGAAAAAACAAAATACTTTTCAATTATAAATACAAAAAGAGATTCAACAGAACTAAACTAAAAAAACGGTATCTAAGAATTTTTCAACGTTACGAATCAATGGTTGACGCACACCTACGCAAATTACAGCCGCTGGGAGCTGACGTGACGCGTGTGTAAACTATGTGGATAATACCGGTAAATACTTGTATGTTGAATAACCTAGTTCGTTCTCTCTTCGTCCTTTATATATATATCCATTTATTTATATATTCTACCATTTATATTACATACAGTTTCTCTCTACCTACTTTATATTCAAGGGCTGTATACCGTATATAGTCTTTGGTATATTTTGCCAGTTGTCAACACATCGACCACAGCGCCACCTCAGCATCTCAGACGTGTTAGTAAAGCCTCCATGTTCCAGGTGACCCAAAAAGGTGTATTCGGTGGACTACAAAACCCGCCAGCACCCTATATTGATCCGTTCAAATTCTGTCTGTTTGTGTGGTCGCTCATTACCGTCTATAATTTTTATCTGATCTTTATTAGATTTACAAAGCTCGTGGATTTTTTTTTTATCATTACTGTATTATATTTTAAGGTAATTCTTCTTTTTTTACTGGTAAAGATTCAGAGTTCTCAGAAGCTTCTAAAGGTTGTCAAAGGATGCTTAATCTGACGTCTGAGGCGACATTGAGAATACATAAACAAAGGTGGATCTAGGAGGCGGCCAGAGGACTAAGGACCTCCTGCAATTTTAATATTTATAAATACTGTGGAAGTTATTTTTGCATATTTCCACCAAGAATCTGTGACTTTTAAATATTTTAACTGACAACTTGCCAACAATAGCAACTCACAGCCTCGACGTGAACAAGACAAAGGATTCATATCTGCTTCCGACTAAGAATTTAAATTAAATATCTGAATTACTGAATGAAATTCCAATGTCAAAACTTAAAAAACACCTTATACACTGAAAAAACCAGATATATTTTATGAAAACTAGATATATTCCTCCAATATAATAAATTTCCAATATTTATATAGTATTTCTTAATCATTGATCCCTTTACGTACGGTCAGTTGGATCTGTGAATGACTCCTGGTATAAACTGCTTCATAAAACAAAACGAAAACGTAAAATTACGATAAACAAAATTAAACCTTAGTCTCATAATTATAAGGAAAGTAATAATAAACATTTAAACAATAACAATGGTGACTTACAACCAGCACCATCACCACCAAGCTACAGTTGCATAACACGTAAAATAACCAAGAGGAATTGGAACTTTCTCAAATCTTGTGACAAAAGCAGAAAATTCCGGTAGGGTCTGCTATTCGTCCTATTTATAGTAGACCTGCTTAACACTCGTGTGGAGGAAACAAGGGCTCGCTTCACTTTTTTTTTCCGTATTTTTATTTATCGAGTAAGCAATACGTAGTCAGTTTGACCCTAATTGCCAACAAACTAGCTAAAAACTACGATGGTGTCTTAGTCTCATTGGACTGCCTAGTAACTCAGTAATGTCCAGTGCATAGTATTGGTTTCTACGAATATTTATCCTACCATTGGCAACGCGTTTCACAGTTGCTGCCGATGCTACACTGGACCTCAACCGTATCTCATTACTCTATGCCCCTAAATTAACAATACGAAATTGATATAAAAATTATATGGATTAGTTATTATGATCAGGCACTAAGTCTTCTTATAATATGGAGGATAATTATGCCGCATCAAATGTAATACTCACCGTAGTGTAACAGTGCGTGAGTAACTAATCTTGCTAGGTGTTGCCTAGATTGTTTAACCTCATCTGTAAACTTTAGATTTTTTGTAGTCGAAATTCACCTTTGTATCGCCAATTGTACAAATTTACGTTATTTCAAGGGGTTTTCTTTTTAATTCCTCGCAAAAAGAGGTTTCAAGTTCATTAAGTTCACGCACTGACCAATTTTACCGAGAGCATGAATTAGATGCGAAAATATAATAAAAAAAAATAGATGCGAAAATTCACATTCCACGTTTTGTTAATCTATGGGGGTTGAGCCCAGGACAGTAATCAATGATGAGACCCAATGTCTGCCACCTTGCCATACATCGCCAAGCATGTTTCCATACAAGTAACATAGCCTTAACCTATCATGGCATAACCAATTTTGAGTCATCACCACAATGATTTGTTTTCCAAAGATATACCTGTATATACTGAAGAAGGCACTTGCGAAATCGTGAGAAAACGGGATCTAGGACAAATGGCCTGGCGGTATTCATTACATTACATATTGTACGCTTAAATACTGTATTAAAAACAACTGATCTTATACAACAAACAATTTTTTTATCATTAACAATACGTCTCTAAACTACAACATGTAAAAAAAATACAGCGGTGATGCCACGATATAATTAATGGACAGTACATGTGACTGATTCAGTTCGTTATCACCGAATCACATTTCCATACATCATACATAACCGACTTTAAGACCAATTAGCCTGCACTCAAGATAGGTACACACACACACCAGCATCAAATTGATCCCATGATACTCAACTTTAAGCCACTAATAACAGAGAGATCAGAAGCCATCTATCAGGGCCAGCGGGTCTGACAGTCAGGCTTGGAGAAGTTCGGTGATGACGCAACAAACGGGTCGATAGCCGGGGCTCTCCTGTGTGGTTTCGACGAAGATGCTGCGCGCAGTTGAACCATTGATGAATTTAAAGCGAGATGTTTCTGCATGTTTTTAATAGCTGTTGTAAATGTTAGGTTATGGCTCCTAAGCAATGTGGTAAAATTCAAGCACCAATGATCTTTGACGGTATTTTCTCGCCCTTATTTCACTGAGGCTCTTAAGTATTTTCCATAAGCTAATTGATGAAAATATGTTAAATAAAAAAATTACAAATATTATCAACGGCATTGAGGACAACATGACAAACGTGTTCCATTGCCTTACGTCCGTACAGTGTTAACTAAAACATCGTAGCAACACTGAATGTTATTCGGTGAAATGTGTTCATAGTGTCTGACTTATTTCTGTATTATGGCGTCAGGTTACGTAAATAATACGCGCCCAAAGAATCATAGTCTATGGTTATGACAATGCTCATTTCACTCGCTCTTACAACATGCAGGGTTTTCTCTATTTTACTTCAGAACTTTTGATTTTAATTCTTCAAACTCAAAAACGGATATTTAATAACCAAACGCCTGTCCGGACGTAGCAAGGAAAGAACACCAAACTGACAACCAGTTTTGAGAGTATTCCACACTATGTATTCATGAAATCAACTAACATCGATAATCGTAACAATTTTGAACAATATTTCCCTACATACAAATCAGCATAAACAGTTATACTATAAAATCATGCAATCTACAATTTTATATCTAAAATGTAAACAGAATAGCCAAGACAATATTTACTGTATCTATTCAAATAAATACAATATCCTAACACCGAAATATGAATTCAGAAAAAATAAATATTCTTAACTCATGCTTGGTCCTGGCCTGGGTCTGCCATTAGCGTCGGGACAACTAGGGTGACTATTAGCACCCACTACAACAGCGTGGGGCCCGCTTTAACGTGCTATATAACATGCATTTACTTATCATTGAACAATATAATACACACAATATATATATATATAACCCGAAACAATAGCAACTGGGTCAATGGTTCGATGGGTAATGATGCTTAAAGTGCTCGTTACGTAAGTTCATCCTGGTAACTTTTCCCCAACCATCTTCCCGCCACCCATCACCCCCTCCTAACTTTTCCCCAACCATCTTCCCGCCACCCGGTACCCCCATACACTGATCTTACCTCGGCAACCAATGGCACCTGCAGAAGTGAGACCCACCCCTTAATGAAACGTCCTTTTCATATTGCACTAAAACCGCCATAGCATAAACATTTGAATTGGGTAAGCGGTAGTGACTTGCCTCTTAGGAATTAATCTTTAAAATGGTTGCCAAACAGAAACAAAACAACCCAGACCTGTTATTGTGGCAGTTATTATTTACCCCCAAACAGATAAAATCCTAGAGACGGCGACCCTGCCTACCAACGAACCCACCAAATTTTACTCATTTAACAAAACTTACCTATAAATATATCGTAAAACTGAATATATCCTGTAAACCTAACCTACCCAACATCCCAGCAACCTTTTTCCCCAATTACCCAACATGTTATCAAGCTAACCCTAACAGCCCACGATACCGGCCCCAACTAACCCACCAGCGACATTATCCCAACAAATCATTACGTTAATCACTTACCTCAGTCGATGATCATGGCGGTAATTAGGAGAAGTGTGTGGGTGCTTGGAGGGAAGGAGAAAAGTAAGAGTTTGTGGTGGGTTATTGAGGTGGGTTGGTGGGTTATTGAGGTGGGTTGGTGAGTTATTGAGGTGGGTTGGTGGGTTATTGAAACGGGGTGGTGGGTTATTGAGGTGGGTTGGTGGGTTACTGAGGGGGGCGTGGAAGGAGGATGGGGGTGGGTATCTGTGGATGGTGGGAATGAAAATGTGTGCTTTGGGTAGCCGAGTAGAAGAGTGTGCTGACATGTGTGTTTGATAGACTACAGTATACATGCAGGTGGTCGACACATGTGGGGCGGCAAGGTGCACTCACACCCTGCTTGGTGCACTGTGGTGGTGAGGAAATGGTGCACCCCTCCCCCCCAGGAGGGAGATTACTACAACCACTTACTCTAGAGGTATAGAGGTAACGACATGCAGCGGCGGTCACAGCAGGGGGCCCCACGCCCCTTGAGGTCAGCAGAATATAAGGCATGCACTGTAGATGGGCGCGGAGAGGGGCGGCGTGGGCATGGCCGAGGGCGTAGCTAAGACAAGGCCAGCCCATGGGAACTACCCTTCGCACGGCACGACCAACCTGATCCATGATGTGTGGGCGGGAGGGTGGGCGGGCGGGCGGGCTGGATGAAGGGAGCCTGAGGACAGGCCTACACCTGTACCCTAATGCGGGTACCTGGGAAGGAACTTAGTAGGGCGTGACTGTTAGTCCACACAGGTAGTCTTGGCCAAGCCGGGGTGGGATATGAATACTTGACAGCGTAATTGGTACAATTTTTAATGCCTTTAGTAAGCTTAATGCGATATTTATATGGAGTGGCACTAATTTGTACAACTAGGAATGATCTTGATAAAGGTTTATTCACTCTGCACTTCGCATATATCACTTGAAACCGGCGACCAGATGTTCTCGTCCAACAATGAATGTGATCGAGTGATGAGTGCTCGAGGGAGCACCGTTATGCCTCACAACACACGCCAGTGACTGAACCAACGACATCGGCAGCAGACTGCACACACCGCGCAGACGGGGTAGACGTTTTTCCGTATCAGTTGCCAGGTCTCGGCGCACACACCAATATAACTCCCATGTTGTGATTTGTATTTTAAAGTCTAACATATTTTAAGATAAGTAAAAAATTTCTCGAACTAAGATTTTGTTGTGCTAACGTAACTTTAATCACTACCAGCATATTAGACATATTTTATCCCGAACATCTACCTCTACAATATTCCAAACTGTTGTACTGCAAATGGTGGTGTCTGGAGTCTGTTGCACCTTGCCTTCTGGGAGTTGGCGAAAAAAAAAAAAAAAAAGTGCTGACTCCACGGTCAGAAACTTATCACAGAAGCAAGAATAAATATTACATATTGATCGACGAAACACAATGTAATTATTTTCCAAATTGTGTTGACTGACATTACAACTACGCAGCGTTATTGGCTGCGGAAGTGTGAAGAATATTAAAAGTAAAATTTTCGATGCATGTTAGTAGAAATTTGCCTTCAAATCATTGTAAAGGAAACGCTTAAGTTTTAATTTTCTTGTCATCAGTCTCACCACACACGAAGAAAATTAAGCGAACGAATTGTTCTGAAAATTTACTGAACATTTTGAAAATTCCTTCCATTCTTCAGGAGTAAACCGCTTGTTTAACTGTGTATTAACACTCGCTCATTACGAAATGGTATTTCCGATACGGTAAAGCAAGAAGGGGAGGTTATCAATTAAATTTTCTAGTTCGCAAAAGACATGAATTACTTATCGACGTTTAAAACAAGACAGTAATCAATCGTCATCAAATATAAATTATTCAAAAAGTACAACAAAAACAGCGAAAAAATACAATGTCCAAAGTTAGACAATGAAGATCTGCAGCTCATCAGATATTGACAAACCCGAGGCGTCTGGCAGCCTGACAAAATCAATTCCGACACTCCTCGTTCATTCATTGTTGACACACTCATTTTTCTAACGAAATCCCACTCTGATTAAAGCGGTAAGCTACACAAGTACAGTGCAGTACAGTTCTGTTAAACCCGCTCAGTGAACCTGTTAGTATCAGTCTGTGGACTGTACTGTATATTTATTGAGACACACCAAAGGCTTGTTTTTATTTGGGTGTTTCATCTACTTTACAGTAGTTATTAAAAACCGTTTATCATTTATTTCCATAACCAACTTTTTTATACGGTACACAATAATCGAAAATTTTTATTTGGCTACAGCTAAACCTTCTGAACCTTGCGGGACTGATTCAGATCCCCCCCCCCCCCCCCCCCAGCGCGTCTGAGGATTTAGATTGCTGGGCTAGTTTATTGGGCACCCCCTTACATCCTGTGCAAGGTGAAGCACAGAAGCGTTTACAGCGCCCATCTGGGAAGCATGAGTAGTTCATGCTTGCCTTTTTGACTCATGCATGAAGGGCGTAAAAGCCTGAAGGGTCATGGGTTTTGTCAGCAAGTTACATGAAGTGACAGAATGATGAGTGTGTGGGGAAAATTTCCCTGTACAATTTATTTGTTTATGGCAAAGTGTGGCAGGTCCCTAGTAATGTCAAGTGACCAGGCCTGTCTCTAGGAGGAGAGATATCTGGTCAGGAAGGAAGAGGTGTTGGTAACAGCTAGGGACCTGTAGGAGGAGGTCATAGGGCAAGTGAGGATGTAGTGAGAGAGGGTGTGAGAGTCGGTTGACCGCAAAGTTTACAAACAGTGCGGCCAGGCTCAGGGTTGCCAATGTACTAGGCGTGGCGAAGTACAGTGGGGGTGGAGGTGATATGGTGTGGTGGGGCAGGTACAGTAGGGGTGGAGGGAGGCACAGAGGCAATATTGAGGGACACACCTTTTAGTGTGATTGTGATGGTGTGTGCGTCGACATGCCGGTGGGGTACAGGTAGCCGGGGGTGGTGTCCTCAGGTCCAATAGGTAGCCCTGGTGGAGACAGCACAGACACAGTAGCGGGCGCGGCTTGTGGTGGGTGGAGGACAGGTTGAGGCACCACGTGTCGTGAAGACGAGGCAGGACTTCGCTCGGGGGCAGCAGGACACACCAGGGCAGGCCAGGTAGGCGCTACACCAGTAGTGAAGGCCGCCGGTGGTGGAGTAGGCCGTGAGCAGGACGGGCTCACAGGGGGACTACCAACTTGTGTCAAACCAGAAGAGAGGAGTGACTGGGTGGCAGGAGTAGGTGGGAGATGGTGGTACAGAGTGTAGCGAAGAGTTGTTCAATACGGTTGGTAAATTCTTGGAAGAGGGATACGAGCTGTGTCATGTCACTGGCGGGGGGTTGTGGGGGGTTACCGGTGGGAGCACAAGGCCTGACAGCCTCAGAGTAGAGACGGGGAGGAGGCCCAGTAATAGTTGAGTTAGGAGACGGCCGGGACTGCTGTGTTGCAGCCAGGTGAAGCCAGGCAAGGGCATGTGTTGTTGAAGAAGGTGTTGCTGGAGACAGAGGGAACGCAGAGGGAGGCGGCCCGGTAGACTGGGGGGGGGGGGGGCGTTGTGGTAGACGCGGCCTTCGGGGAGGCTTTTCCCCTGGGACAGATGAGCGATTGGGGCATTGCCGTGAGTCAGCATTGTGCCGGCCGCCACAGTTACAACACCTGGGATCAACTACATAGCCCACACCACCCCCATTAAGGTGGTCTTTGATTTTCTGGGCACAGGCGACGGAGTTATGGTTACGTGAACAGAAGTGACATCTGGGACGATCACGACGACAGCAGGCAGTGAAGGTGTGACCCCAATCAGAACAGATAACACAAAATGCAGGCCCGGGGTGGAGGGAGGATTGGGTCAAGGGCGTAGAAGCCTGAAGAGTCAGTGGTTTATGATATCAAGTTATTGGAAGCTCCAACAACTCCCTGAATACGAATTCGCAACTTTCGACTTATTCCTTACCTGGAGCTGGCGAACGCTCGCCCCACAAAGGGTCGCAGCTCAAGGTTGAAGAAGCCGCAAGTCCAGAAAACTGTGAGGGCGAACGTTTTCGGAATGAGAGTTGTGAACTCGTGGAACAATCTGCCAGAGAGTGTTGTGACGGCACCGAGTGTGAGCTGTTTCAAGACCAGAGTTGACCAACACTGGAGCAGGTTCAGATATATTCAGGAGCCATTGCATGCCCAGTATCTGCCAAGAGTGCGTAATAGAGACGTGACCGATCGCCCAAGCGGCTAACGAGCCGATCAGTGGCGTAGAGGATAAAAGTAAAAAAGTAAAAGTGTGATTGAGGCCCCCGTTGCAGAATATGTAAGTGAGCTTACGTTCACCGTGAGTATGTTAGGATGGAATAGTGTTCCTCAAAGTTTATACAAACAAATTACGGGATAATTTATATTCTTCGGAGAACTGTACTTTAATTCTACCTGTCGTTATCACCTTAATTGAAAGCCCCTGTTAAAGTTGGTTACCATTGTATTGTATATTGATTAACGATATCAAATTCCCATGGTTCACTATGCTACTGTTTGATTATATGTATTTTCATCCAACAATCAGGGATATAGTTCTGTTTATGGTAACTGTGTAAATAGTCATTGTCCTCGGGGAAAATAAGCACTGAACTACTATAGGAAAGGAGTATGCAAAAGAACTGTCATTTCAACTGATTAATGTTACGGCTTAACATATATCTTTAGCTATACTTAAAATAAACACAGGAAATCTTTCCCTACTATGATTGGTTAATGCCTATTTTATCATAGCGTTTTTAAGGAAAGTGGAAATAATAAGCTTTTTTTTACGGTTTTCACGGATTATCGTTGGTTTTATCGACTTAGTGTTTGTAATTGTATACCTGCACTCACTATGTATATACTGAAAACATAAGAAGTTGTATGACAATTATACAGAATAAATGTATTTGTCTGTAACTTGTTTGAGCAGAATGTAAACAAACACAGCAGCAGAAGACAACCTGCAGACGACGCCTTAGTTCACACTCACACCCATAATTCCATCTAACTCAAATTAATACAGAGAAACTAAACACACAAATTGATTATATTTATTCCAATTAGGTATTAGTAACTGATATAAATAATAGTATAAATAAAGAGAAAGATTTGGTCATCATCATCATCGGGAGGTAGTGTCGAGGTGGCTATCACTTGACGGGTGTTTACCTCAGCAGTCGGGCGGTCACCTTCACCCTCTCAACTTATAACTTTTTCCTACTGAAGGTTGGAGGATATATCAAAGTTCTATGCTGTGATTATAACTCTGAATAACTGTAGATGTGATTTTTAACTGTATGATTATAGGATTAAATGTGGGTGTAGTCTAGATGAGGGAACTGAGATTGGTTTCATGGCAGACGAAAGCATAGAACCTCATTCACACACATAGTGATTTGCTTTCTCCTTTTGTTCGTGATTGATAATGAACTAACACCATATTGTCCTGTGATTTACCTCATAGCGGTATCTTTCATAACAAATAATAGAAGTGACAGTTAATATAAGCCTATTTATATTAGTTTTTTTTAATATACAGATTATTCACAATGTTGTAAGTCAGTTTTAAGGCCAGACGAACCTTAATTGTCAGCTGTTAGTGTGAGGTATCCAAGCCACTGGTATCTCAAGTCATTTATGTAAAAGAATTCATTAGGTTACACATAACAAAAATAGATAAATCATTACCACAGGAGAATCACTAAATTAGTTGTTTTAGGGGAGACAAGTGAAAGGTAATTGGATGACAGCTTGTTCATGGTGTTCACTTTCATTTATGTTTTTGTTGTAGCTTAAAGGAGAAAAGTTGCTCTAGTATCTGAGTTTGTTTACATAACTGTTAGGCTGTCTTGTTTTTTTTATTTTTTGTTAATGTGAGTTTTCAGGTCATGAGAACGTCTGTGGCTATTTTTGTCATTAATATGTTGAAATCACAAGTTACAATGGGCATTCTCTAATATATCTCTCTTCTTGACTTATCTCTCAAGAAAAGGTGATAAAATAAGATACAGGTATAGTAATTTTTTATTATATGTATTATTAAACATCAATAGCTGAAAAAATATGCTCATGAAAATCAAGGAAAAAGAAGAAAAAAATACTGGAATGAGGACAACTAGCATCTGTGTGTGTACAGTACTATACGTCACATGAAAAAGGAAAATTTAATCAAACCAACTGACCTACCTAACTTTATCTCTCGAACGCCAGTCGGTTTTCTTCAACACGGAGAGAGCCTCGTCTACTAGGGGGTAGCTACCTAAGATATGTTTTAAGATCGTTGGGTTAGGTAGATCTTGTTTTGGTAGTTTGTTTTCTCTTTTATACAAACGTTTTTTTATGGTTTACACATGAACAGATGTTAAATGTGGCGGGTGACAGGTGTGCTCTCACGAGGTTAAGACTTGACTTTTTCAATAAAACTAAATTCTGTAAAGGATGAAATATTAAGATGATTCTAGATGATGGCAATAATTTTCCTTCAGTTAAGCAATTGGTGTAAGTGATAAGTGACACTGCAATTAAAGTAAACTATTACCCAGGAAGGAATTTCTGTAGTAGGTAGTGGTACCAGTGTTGGAGCTGTGGAAAAAAAAAAACTTTGAAATAACAGTAATTTACCGGACTTAGGAAACACCAAACAGATATTACTCCTCAGGCAATCAGTGAACTATATCAGGATTTAACAGGTACAAACTACAGAATATTTGGTACTCAACTTTTGGCAATACTCAGTGGTTCCTATTAGCTAAAAATCAAACGTATAATAGTTTAGTGATGGTGTTTGTCGGTTTGCTTAACACGATGCTGTGACTCATAGTGGGGCAGCCATCCGCTAGCTCCAGATATGAACGCTTGATTGAGTATGGCGTTTAAGGACTTTATAAACGTCTACCAAATCTTCCCTTACTATATACTGTAGTAACATAAACTAGGCAATTGAAGATGATGTAAGCTCTCTTGGTATGTGATGTGCTTAAGTGCCGGCACTAGTTTGGTGACCCTCCTTTGGATGTTTTCGATCAATTATCATTCATTAGCAAATCTCAAGGACCCAGAAAGAGTGATAATATTCCCAGTTGGGGAGCACCATAGTTTTGAAGAGCCTTATAATGGACAAACCATATAGGTACAGAATATCAAAGGTCTTCATATAGGTCCTACAAGTTTATTGGTATGAATCACCGACTCACAGTAATCGGAGAACTTAAGTTTGTTGTCAGCATAGACATTTACCATAGATCATTTGGTTTCAGTTTATGGGGTTTCTTCTCCTTAGACCAGTGATATGTCTCCCTGTTATTGGTACGACCGAGCTGCACCCTCTTGTAATGCTGAGTCTGTACCTTTGAAATATTCATAGTCACAACATCTTCACAGGTTTTGCAGAATGGAACTAGAATGTGCTGTCCAGAAGTATGCATGGGGTGTAAAGGGATCAAAGAGCAGTGTTGCTCAGCTAGCCAAAGCTGTTCAGCCAGACCTGGAAGTACCAGATGATGAACCTTTTGCTGAGCTGTGGATGGGCACACACTCTAGTGGTCCATCTGTTATTAAAGGTACAGTATTGTGTTATTTTATGATACTGTGAGACTGATTATTACATTACCCTAATATCAGGTTACTCTATTAATTGATTTAGAAATTGAAACACTTCCTATTGCTTCACTATATGATACTTAGTTGCTTGTTGCTCAGGGGTTAAACTTGTCTCTTCCTAGTTTTTCTAAGCGTTTTCCCTCGATCTCCAGCCAGTGGATATATGAGGCGTCCTGCATCGTAAGGTGCTTTTAAGCCATCCGGGTGAAACCCATTTTTTTTTTTTGTTGGAAAACACTATTTTTGGCCTAGCTCTATATGATGGTAGTTGATAAGATCTCCTTACTAAACTGTAAATAAGGTTTAAAGCCCTTTGAAAATAGGGTAGAACATCAATTTGTGGCAGACAGGAAATTATGGGCTTGGCTTTCGCGTTGTAAGGTGCTCTCATCCTGTCAGTGAGTGAGAGGAGCGGGCGGCCAATCACAGCTGCCAGCCTACAGCTTCCTCCCCCGTCTCGGCCAATGGCAGTGAGTGTCTGCTATCTACGCCCCTCCAGCGGGAGGGATCTACACTCTGATATCGATTAAAGTAAAAAAAGCCATAAGCGGGTGGGAGTTTTGTTGCTTCAAGTCAACATTGCAACAACCCAGTACATTACTTCATGACGTACCATCTGTGAGTACAGTCCTTTAACTTCAAAATGCATAAAAGATTAATGCTGTATCTCTGAAACAACAGAGTTATGCATGTTTGAAGTTGGAAAAACTCTAAAAGCAGTTTTCTCGGTTTCAAATTTGGGCGCAAATAACCCATACGATGCGAGGCGCCTCATATTCAGTAGTGTTTTGCAAGATTGTCCCTGTGTTTTTTACATTCCTTGTACAGTAGCTGAAATAACTATCTGTGCAGGTGGGGGTCGATATGCTCCGAAATTTTACGTGTAACTAGTGACAGCCCCCATATACTAAAATTTATCGTCCATGGTCTCATATTGTTTCCCACAAAGTATACACAGATAGTTGTTTTAGCTACTGTGCATGTGTGCAGTATATATATATTTTTTTAAAGAACTGCTTTATTTGATTCATACCATTTATTGATTTATCTTTAACCTCTCAACTCCAGAAATTTCACTTGATAAATTATTTTTTGTAGAATTTTGACGATGCTTTTTACAAATTTATATTGAAATCGGATAACGTCAGACTCTATCAAAATGTATTCATACGAAAATCTACATTAATACAGGGACATTATTGTTGAAGCATTAATGAATATTCTGGAAAGTGTTCTCTTTGACTTTTGCCTCAGCTACTGGTGAAACTCTTGGAAGTTACATCAGCAAGCAGCCGGAGGTGTTGGGTGGCCCGGTCATTGATAAGTTTGGTGAACAACTCCCCTTCTTGTTCAAGGTGCTGAGTGTTAACCAAGCGCTCTCGATTCAGGCTCATCCCAACAAGGTCAGTAACACGGAACAAACATCCTTCTCACTCTTCTTTTATGTTATTAGAGAAAGTTAGATTTATGGGATTTAGAATATATTATTATTGTTTAGATTAATGATGATAGTGTTCAGTGTTTTATCATTAAAGCTTTTTTTTCCTGGAGTAATCACTTACATATTACATACCCTTTTATAGAACCATGCAGAGCAGCTTCACAGAGAGCGCCCAGATGTGTACAAGGACCCCAATCACAAACCTGAAATGGCCATCGCCCTTACCCCCTTCCAGGCTCTGTGTGGCTTCAGAACTGCACAACAAATTATAAAACATTTTAAAGGTTAATGTCTGATATCTTAGTTAATGATATACCCGGTAATGTCTTAATGTAAGTTTATTCTAATGAAGATGAGGTAATTTTACAAGATTTGGGTAGAATCTCCATCAGGGGGAATGTTATTTTTGTACTCACTTCATGCAGCCTGTGGACCAAGAAGCCATTAAATTTGGTGTTAATAATTAGTAAACATTAACTCTTGTCATCGTCTGTATATTGGTAGTGCTGTGGGATACTAATCATAAAAACAATTTCTCCATCACAGAACTCCCTGAGCTACGGAAAGTAGTAGGAGAGGAAGCAGCTGAGAAATTTATTGAGGACCATTCGGAAGAGAATCTTAAAACCTGTTTTTCTGCTATGATGAATTCACCGAAGGATATAATTGCTTCTGCTCTAAGTGATCAGTTGCAACGATTCTCCGAGATGGGTGAGTACTGTACTGTACGCGATGGGGAACCACTTAGTATCAGAGTGTTGGGAAGTGTTGTAGATAGAAGCTTTTAAATTCTCCAATTGACATAGATGATGATGGTTTCACTCATTTGTACTTTACCAACACTGTATTGTACAAATAAAAGACTGTTATTTTTTTATTGAATAAGTATGTTCATATTGTGTAGACTCGGTCGTGTTTACTTATCCAAATACTTAGGCTACTTGAAACAATCTTCACAACAGATGCCTCAAAGGGTGGTGAGCTTCTTCATGACCTCTTTCTGACCCTACATGAAAAGTATCCTGGTGATGTGGGCTGCTTCTCCATATACCTGCTGAACTACCTTACTCTCCAGCCTGGAGAAGCAATGTTTCTTGGTCCCAA
Source organism: Homarus gammarus (assembly GCA_958450375.1). Classification (NCBI taxonomy): domain Eukaryota; kingdom Metazoa; phylum Arthropoda; class Malacostraca; order Decapoda; family Nephropidae; genus Homarus; species Homarus gammarus. The sequence continues at coordinate 139,755 of CAUDMG010000750.1, read as the reverse complement.
TGTAATCCATGCTTACTTGCTTGGAGGTGAGTACATACAATATATGTGTGGTCTTGTGTGTGGGGGGGGGGGGGGGTTATATGTATTAGACTATGGTTAGGATTAAGTCATTTGTTATATGGCATTATTGTATTAATTATAGAGGCAGCATAAGGTATAAGGACAACCATTAGTTCAATTCATGAATTAAATTAAAGCCATTTTTCCTACATAAGTACAGAGGATACAGGTATCTCATAATATACAATACAGTATTTTACTTTTCATCTCTTACTCTGCAGATTGTATCGAGTGTATGGCCTGCTCCGATAATGTCGTACGTGCCGGTTTGACCCCCAAGTATCAGGACGTAGAGACCTTGGTGAACATGCTGGAGTATGGGATGGTATCAGCCGAGTCCAGAAATTTTGAAGGGTTTAAAATGGACGGTTACACGACCATGTATAATCCTCCAGTGCCTGATTTTGCTGTTGATAAGATTGAGGTAAGTTTTAGTTTACCGTCATAATCGGGTAAACCAAGCAACAGGTGCAGTGTATGGTAAACCTCTGCTAAACTTGAATTCACTTTAACTGAAATCTGGATAAACCTGACCCAATCTGGCTTCATAGTTTTAGGAGAAATTAAAAAAAAAATTTAATATTCATATTTTTAGTAACAATAATATGGCATCCTTAGACATTGCTTATTAACGCTGCTGTACTGTACATGATTCATTTGGACCCCCCCCCCCCCCCCCACAAACAATGGATAATAACTAAATAGTTGTTATAGGAATAAATTCTGGTCTGGTTCACTGGCTCACCACTCTTGACAGTTACTCATTCATGTGGCTCCTTGATCACCCTTGGAGATACTGTGCACCCTAGTTCTGTGTTTACTGAAGTTAGGCTCACATCACATTGTAGGATTCGTTTGCTCTATTTTTATTGTGTTTTAGTGTAGTAGTTCATTCATTTTCCTCACTATGTTGGCCCACCCTGGTAAGATGGTGAGTGTGAGTGGTAATGATGATGGAGTAAGGCCAAAATATGTATGTAAGCATATAAGCATTGTAGATAGACTGAAAATAATAGGTTCCTGATTCTGTCTGGCTAATACCACTTAACAATAGCCATCCCAAGTCCAATTAGCAACCCATTCACTCAACACCTGAGCCTTGGGCCTTTGGGGGTTGTAAACAGGTTAGCCTTTACTGTTTTTTTTTTTATTGCGTTTTCATTTTTTTGTTTGTGTTGGTTGCTTGGGGCCAAGTAAGAGAAGATCCAGGTTCCCTTAAGGTTATATTCCAGGTCAAAAGTATAGCATGTTATCTCGCCCAGTTTGCCTGATCTGAGGCCATGTGGCAATTGTTTAGATAATCTGACAATTGGTTAGCTATGGTGGGATTGTTACAAAAGGGAATTTGATACTGTTTCAATATATTTTATGTATTTAATCTACATGTAGGCATTTAATATGTCATCAGTACTCATTCCAGAAATTTATAAGGTTCTCTGCCTGGAAAACAAAGTTTAATGAACGTGCTTGACCCTGCTATGGATTTTATGTCATACAAATTTCATAAACATTTGGCACAGTATAAAGTACTATACTGTACTACGGTATTTCTTTCATGGAATTTCCTTGAACAGCAGGTGTAGAGGCAGTGGTAGACAACATGTATTGCTGTACAACGCTTAACTTCAGAAAAGTGGGTAATTTCATTGTATTGTTAATTAGAATGGGTAGAAACTGAGTGTTGTAGATCATTAATCAGGTGTTAGAGGTGTACAATATGTTTTAATTAATGATAATGGCAACTGATAATTGAACATGGCTTAGAGGAGGAGTTGGAGATCCAGTGTGTGTTGTTGGATGGGCAAAAAGTTGACTGGGATATGATATAAGTCTGCACAGTGGACTCGGTTAAACTTTTGTAATGGTGAGGACAAGAATGAATATAGTAGAAATTAATAACTTACAGAGTATTGTTGGAATAAAGACAACAAATAGAGAAGAGGATGATGATGATGTGAGAATGATATCTGTAGTAAAGAATCCTCCAGAAACATGCATGGTTGAAAGTTGGTTTGAGATGATGGGAATTAAAGGTTCATGTCATCTTTATGTTTAATTCAAGCTAGATTAACATAAGAGGGAGAGGCAGGCAATGCAGAAACTAGTTTGAGTCGTTAACTCAGTAGAGAAGCATAGCAGTCTATGGGAGCCAGGTACTGACAACAGCATGTATAGATACCGGTACAGTAGTTATGTTTTCTGTTATGTAATGTATGTGAGATTATTGACTAGACCGTGAAGGGTGCGGTGTGGATTCATTATATTTCCTACAGGTACCTGCTGGAGTGGAACAGTACACTCTGAGGCCAATGGAATCTGCTAGCATTGTGTTGGTAGTGGAGGGCAGCGCTGGAGATGTGGAAGTCAACCCAGCATCCCTAGGGGAGGTGCCTCATGCTACTAGTTTGGAACGTGGGTCGGTTGTATTTCTAGCTGCTGGACAGTCTTTGGCATTAAAACCCAGACCCGGGTCACGCCTCCTTGCCTTCCGTGCTTTATGTATTCTCTAAGTTCCAGAAAATTGTTGTTTGTGTAAATGGCTTTGAGATTAATTTATGAATTAACTATATATATATATATATATATATATATATATATATATATATATATATATATATATATATATATATATATATATATATATATATATATGTATACACATATATATATATACTGTTGAAATTATAAATGATGAATATTTTACAGAGTAGTGATGGTTGTTATATGATGCTTTGGAAGAATTAAAACTAATGAATTGTTAAAAGTGTTATTGTCTCATAGTAATTTAATTATGATAAGTGAATACATTAATAATTATGGAAAGCAGGACATGTTTCTGCTCTCTTTAAACTTCCAGCTATCATCAGTGATACTGTAGTTAAATAATTTACATATCTATTTATCTTACCAATCTTATTACCATAATCAACAGTCTGTTTTTTTAAGACATTCTTATCTTGATACAAATAGTCAAAATAAGTTCATATCATTTCAAAAGTTATTCAATGGGATGTAATTTTGAATATTTTTATTTGTAATTTCTGCAGGCAAATATAAAAAGTGAGATATGACCATTAGGATTACATTAATCTGTTGTTGCAGTTTCTAGTTTGAGTGTAGATCAGATTCATGTACAGTGGAACATCGAAAATCTGGGATGGTTGGCACCAAGCTGTTGTCAGGTTTTGGAATTTGCCGGTTCTTAGAAACCTAAAATGTACGAGGGACCAGAATGTTAGCGTAATATTGTGAAATTTATCAGTATTGTTTTATCTACTAAATATATTTTTTTGCGTTACTTAACATATGTGTAGAAAATATAATTTTTTACAGAAATAGGTTTTCAAAATATACCGGGTATTTATTTATTTAACGTACTTACATTGAAGATTTTCCCTGTCTCCACTTCCAAAGTAAACAGGTGAAGATGTAGGCAAGACAAGTACATAATGAAGGGCTGTGAGGAGTGTCTGGGTCAGTGGGGGTGAAGGCAGCAGGGGCGATATCTATTACTGGTTTTTTTCAGTGCCGCTACAGTCATCACTGGGTAGTGGTCTCTTATTAAAGCCATCATGAGGGCAATAAATCTCAGAATTTGTCATTGAAATGACTGGAGATTTGCCACCATAAGCTCATCATTTATCATCATTATGACCATTTTACACCCATTTTCCATCCATGCATGGGCTAGCCTTGAGTATCTGATGTTGTGAGTCTCAATTGCCATCAGGCAAATTTGAAATGAATTTTATAGCAGGATATTATTCCTGGTGCCAACCCACTTTTACAAAGTGGGAACTGGTCATAATATGCATTACTTCCAAGTGCCGTCTTAGCTGGCAAGGCAAGGTTGTTACTTCCTGAGGTAATCACAGATTACCTGTCTACTTACAAAGCCTGAGGTGGGGAGCATCCTTGCATCAATCTGTCCCAACCTTGTGTACAGTACAGTGATGTAGTAGAGACTGACCCCAAGACCACACACAAACAACACCATTCTCTGTATTACCCTTTATGGATCACCTGAAGTTCCCCCCCCCCCCCACCTAGTATTCCCTTGAAGTGAAGTTTGCCTTTCAGCTTAACCAGCCTGTGAAGTTATCGGGGGGGGGCTAATCTTTAGGTGATACATAAAGGGTAAAATGGGAATGGTCTTTTGGGGTCGGTCTCTACTGCATCACTCTACTGGACACAATATCTCCTGACCAGGTATATGGATATTAACCAGGCAGGCAGGAACTGGAAACAATAGATGATTGACAGTGTGAGCAACCACAGCTCTGGGCAATAGAGGTGTTTCAAACTCTGGGATATTTGCTGGCTTTCAGAGAGAATTGAATAATTTGAAAATAAAGTATTGCTGACTTTTGGAATGCTGGATTTTCGACATTCCACTGTATAAGTTATGCCAATACCTTCTGGACTCAGTTTTCAAAGCAGCTTTAAAGGATCATTTTGTAAAACAAACTTTGGGCCTTCATTCACCAGCAAAAATAATTGGGAGGGAAAGGTCATGGAACCTCCAGTAATAAAGATGCTCCTTCCTATTAATTTTTGGTCAACATTCTGTGATATGAAAGTCTAGAAAACAATTACCAATATGGTTCACGTTTGTTTTAGGTAGAAGCCTTCACTGCTTGGCTTGGCAGATAAGATTTGGGTTAGATGCCTCACTTCTTAGGTAATGACAGACCGGTGCTTGGACAATGTTCATCACATGTATTTTGTAAATTAAACAATACTATATTTTATATGCATAAGGGAGAGGCGGGTGAGTATGCACATTATATTTCGGTAGAGTTTTAACCCGCAAAAATTTTAAATATACTTTTTCACGTGTACCATCTAGTAATCTCGGAAGTCACCATATTGTGTATTTAGGTCATGGAGAATGAAACAATGCTGATAGAAAATTTACCTGCAATAAATTATAATCTTACACAAAGGATGTTAAGTGACTTTTGGTGGGGTGAGTTGAGGATAAAAATCATTGATGAGTACAGTAATCAGATTTGGTGATTTTTATGAATGAAATCTAACGGAAAGACTTAATTTTGATTACCTAAAATACAAGAAAAAATTCAATTGTGGGGAACATTTGGTTGATGGGTGAAGTGAACATTACTTTATCCAGTGTAGTAGATGTGAAGCATAAACCACGTAAATTTAATTTTATACGGTGCATGTCCATATTTATTTTGTTAACTAATAGGCTTTTTTGTAGCCCAATGCAATGGACTACATTATACAGGTACTGTAACTTACATTTATACAAGAATTTAACCAAAATCTATTGAGAAAAACTGAAAATGGGAAAAAAAAATTTGCTAAAAACTTGTAATGGTCTTTTCTTAGGGACGTCATACAGCTCCCCAAATGACTATGTACAGCCACCGAGAGACACAGAGATGATGGTACAGATTGAGAGACCCACTCGTACTTGTGCATGTTTACCCTCCCTTCTCTTCTACTCGTTTTAATATTTTAATCTAAATGTAAAGGTGAAGCCTTGACATGAAGAGTGGTTCAGTATTTAATGAAGCCAAAGTCAGATTGTAGCACATAAAGATATTAACCAGTATACTCAGTTTCTTTAGTTTTATTTAGTACTAATATATATATATATACCGGTATACAGTACTATATATATGAACACTCATGCAAAGGGTAATATAATGCTCTTCTTCCACTGTTCATGATATTTGAGTTTTATTCCCAGGATCATAGAGGATTGGTTTGCTTTATTGACTGTGATGCACAAAACTCATGTGAAGGCCCTGGGTAATGGTAGACTCTCAGCGGAGGATACCAGCCAGCACGGTGGGAGCTAAGAGAGTTATTACCTTAAGGTTCGTTCAGATACTGACTCTAGATATCGTCTGGCTTCTATTTATTTTTGTTTTAAATTTCCTCTTGCCTTAATTAAGATAGATAATTAAATATTCTTCATAAGATATAATGCTTTAAAGCAAAAAAAGTATTGTAGGAAACAAAGCCTTAAAACATTATCAATAGCTGTAATCACCACAGAACGATTCTTCACTGACATCAAAAAACGTAGTTTACCTTTTACGTGTTTGAGGAAAGTATATTTAATCGATATATGTTAGTTGTGAAGATTTTATAAGAGAGATGAAAGATTTAGGACTAATACATGTAGTGGGTAGTGCACCTTGTGTAGACTGGAGATTACTCGTCCCTTATGTTTGTAAGTGTGTTGGGTGGACATACTATTGTTTCCAGTATTCTTTATGTTCAGTAGTAGCAGTTAAAGGACAATTTTTAATGCTCTTTAAATTTTCTTTTATTGGTAAACCATAACTCATGCCATTTTTATTTGGTAAATATCACCATAGTTCTACTCAACGAATATTTGCTTAATTTTATGGTGTTGTGTCCCTTAATTATGGTAGTTTTATATTATATTGTAGAAGGCCCTGTATAAGTTATTGAGAGGGAGGAGGTGAAGAAGCTTCCTGTAACCTGCTGTTGATGTAGCGTTTAACGGTGTGATATACTCCAACGCGCTACAGGACGCAGTAATTGCAAATCAAGAAGCACAGAGATAAGTTGTAGTTCATGTGGAATATCACCAGCGGTAAAAGTCTATGCAAATGTAGATAACCAGATTAAACTTCTGTGTAAGACAATATCTATTGATAATACAATGAATACAATACCAGTTGTATGTGTGTACAATTATACATATTAAAATTGTTTAGCGAGAATTCAAGAGATATATGAAATACAGCTGTATGCATTGTGCTGCTAGCATGGAAGATGTGGTAGTTCTTCTGGCTGACAGCAGTGTTTTATGGATATGTATGGTGTGCATATTTTCCTTATATTTTGTGATAAACTGTCTGTACATTAGGCCATGTGATTAATTATTAAAGATGTGTTTTTGTACGGTTCTTAGAATTGGTTAGTCTCAATTGTTCATGAGAGTACAGTACTACCTTGGGAAAAGCCAAAATTGAATCCTTCTACCCCTGTTGGTTTCCCTCTAACCACATGTAGTACATCACACACCACTAGTGGGCTGCCAATGTTGTCAAACTCATAAAGTCTCTTTTTATTGTTGTCCTGATCTTCTACTTATGTTTTTTTCCTGCTTCACTACATCTATTTTCCCTCTTGCATCTATTTGCTGAATCAGTGCTGATCCTCTTTTATACAGTATCTGCAAATGTCATAAATTATTTCCTGCATTCAGAGAAGGATAGTGCTTGCAGAATGTTCCCCAAACATTTCAGCTGCTGATGCTCTTCAACCGATTCATATAAGAAATACGACAAAAGTACTCAAATTACTAGGCTGAGTGTCATGTACTGTACATTGGTTTTCACGTCAAACAATTGAAGAAGTTACCAACTGCTTGCACCTGAAATAAACAGACGAAAAAATTGATAATTAACCTGTTATGCACACAGGGGAAGATGTGATCAACCCAAAATTTAAATAAAGCAACAACAGTAAGGAGGAGAGATGAATGACTGGGATGAGAAAATATTACTCTTTGGGAGACTTGTGTAGGTTTGAAGATCCAACAGTAAACCATCAGGTACTGTATTAAGCAATATCAGGACGACGACACTCCTTTCCCCCATCAAACGTTTCATTATGTGACTGAGGCCAATCATAATATCATTTAAGCTTTTTACCTCTACACATTATTGCTCAGCACAAGCTAGTGGTAACTGCTCAACCTATGTGATAGCCAAGCTAGTGTACAAGATATATGCTGTAAATGTTTCGTGTTATTTCTAGGTTTTTGATTTTTGGTAATGAATATGGTTGGTAACTAAAATTTGTGGGGAAGATTGTGGTTATACCATCCTGTTTACAGAAAGTGTGTTCATGATAAAAAAAAGATAACACTTATGGATGATTGAATTGGCTTGATGCAGAAAACGTAACTTCTATATTCTTACTCTTTATAGCACTAATCTCTTATTAAAAAAATGGTCGTGTTTAATGGTAATTACTTAAAACCAGAAAATTATCGCAAATATAAATACTTAATTTTTCAATAATTTATGGTTAATCTTTTCCCTTTGACTGAAATTCTTGTCAGTGATGTGAATAAATCTATCCATTTACCCATCAGCTTGTAAAATCCCAGATAATGCACAATTATCCTGAAATTAAAGGAGATACTTACCTATCCTATCTCACCTGGTCTTTGATGTATAAATCCAGGCCTGTGTGCATGATATCAAGGGAAGGTTTGTAAAATTCCCTCACTGGTCAATAATGCCAAGTTATGAGGGCATGGGAAGGCCAACTTTGTGCCTAGGTGAATAGCACATGTTTCCCACAACAGTACAGTACTGTAGTTCTAATACACACTGAATCATGGATGCAAGTTGGTTAAGGTACCTTTGCAGCGAGGTATACATTAGATTGTTAAAAGAAAGTACTGTATTCATCGTAGGTCATTATGGGAGAAAAAAAAAAAAAAAAAACTCAACCAAAGTTATTATTTGTTTGATCTGATTATTATCTGTGATGCCTTGTTCCCTCTCGGATTTGAGGGGTTGCCACATGTAGCTTCTCCACGGCTCCGCATTGATTGGTGGCATTGGCACCATAACATTTGAGCTATATTCTAGATCTATTAGGACATAAGACATACAGAATAACTTTAAAGGGTAAATTGGGTAGTCAAATGTAGGCTTCAGGCATTGATTAAACTTAAATAATGCAATGGTGTTTCATTAAATACCACTAACATGGTGTTAATCATAAAGAAATATGCAAAATATTAACACTGAACTTTATTTAACATTTATACATGGTCACAGTACACTGAACAAAGCAAAATTTGTATATTAAAAGCATACTAACAGCCTTATAAGTAATTTATGACTAACAACAGAGACAAAATTAGTCTTTGGTTTGATTAAATACTAATTATGTGTATCTTGATAAAGTAGGTTCTTGTCTTACAGTATATAATATTACCAAGGGAATTTTCTTTTTCACATTAATAAATCTATCCTATGTATAAATTAGAGCAAAGTAAATTTTTTTCTTCAGTTTTATGTAAATAATGTACAGTACAGTACAGTCAAAGCATCCAAATACCTTGACCAAATATTGTGGGGATTTCCAAGTTACGTACTGTATATTGTATGTAATCTATATATACAGATAATGCAAGGAGACATAAATAAAATATAAAGAGGCGATACATAGTTTTATCACTAGGTAATAAGTATATATGTGCATGTCACCATTATAACTCATGAATATAAAAAAGAAAAGCTTTAACAGGAGGCAAACTCATGCTTAAATGTTACTCGGCATTTTAAATCCGGGAACTGCAGATTTGTTAAAGTTATGAATTTTAGGATTTTTGAGCTTTCACTGTGTGGCTTTCAAATAAAATTGTGAAAGATATATAACGACATATTTACAGATAATTTTTGTATTCAGTATATCCACTACACTAGAAGAAATGTATACATTATAATTATGTATACAACTTAGGACCTTAGAGCTTCAGTGGTCTCAGAAATCTAACACTTTTGAATAACATAGAAAATTTAAATATATCGGCTTGGTCCTTCTAGATCACAGTAAAAAATAAAACTAGAGAAAAATCTTATGATAAGAATGGCCCAAGCGCTAAACAGGATGAACAGTGAATTAATAAATAATGAAACACTGTACAATAGAAAGGCAATTATCCATATTTCAACATATGGAAGATTTGGTCATACAGTACTGTAGTTTCTTATCCTGATTTAATTACATACAACAGTACATACACAGTACATTAGAGCCATGAAATTTTTACTGTCCTCAAGCAGAACGCCAGCGCTGTACCGTATACAGAGGCAGAAGAGTGCTCGGGAAATAAAGAATCAATTTTGATCATGGTATTCACTCAATGTAAAACTTAATACTGTACTTTGTAAAGTATAGCCCACTCAAGACTGAGTCCAAATTACCGTTACTGTTTAATCATTTAATACAATATATTAAAATACATTAATAATACAATGAACTGTTAATCCAAAGTTTATATGTAGAGCCTTGCAGGTGTTCATCAGTGCAAGCTACCAGCCGGTGGATTTAGTTCATAATTAATGAGAGTTGACTAGGAGTGATTTTTATGGCTACCATCCGAGTTCCATTATAAGAAAATACATTAAAAGGGTAAAAAAAAAAAATTTTGCTTTTAACTTAATTTAAGGTTTACTATGAAGCTACGGGATTTAAATTTTGACAAACACTTCATTGTGTTGAATAACCAGGTACAGAACAGTGTTGTGTTTTCACGGATTATCAATGCTGCCTCAACAGAAATTGTGTAATGCCCTGTACTGTTATACCTGAAAATTTTAAATACATAATGTAATACTACAGTAGTAGGTCCAATTAAGGTTTGAGGTCATCTAGGTAGTAATCCTATTTTTTTCAGCATAATTATTATACCCTGTATTGAAACATTCCATAAAATAGAGAAGAACCTGAGAAACAAAATTCTTTCAGATGGTTTTTGAAAAAAAAAATAAATAAAATCACCGTTCAGCAACATGAACCTCTCGGTGTGACATGAACAGTGGAGATCCTTGTTATCCATATTGATTTTAACAGTACAGTACTGTACTTTAAGTTGAGTAAAGTTGCTTCAGTACAATAAAGTTTTTCTCTCCTCCAAGTAGGCAAGACCAAAGAGCCTCCATGCCATTATATTTTGACCTATGGCCTTCTTTGCTACATTTCTGGAGGATTAACTTCAATCTGAACTTTCTTCATGTAAAAAAAAAAAATGGACAACGATCGAATCTGGCCGTCAAAAAACTGCATTACAATTTATTATCTGTTTCCTCTTTGTGACTCAGTCTAAATAAGCCTAAACGTGAAAGACTAAGTTTTTGAGAACAATGTAAAGAAAAAAAAAATCAGATTTATGTAGCCACAAAATACTATTCAACACTAGAACAAGGGTTGGTAAAACTAGCACAATTGATTTTATTTTCCGTTTTGCGGCGGTTGTTATCGGTTGGGACAGGGATGCGGAACAACTGGCCCTGTGGCATACACATACACAGTTTATACTGGCCTCGGACATTAGCCTTATCTACGTTGTCAACGAGAGGAAGTGTATTGACGTCCACCATGATGCCAGATTCAGTCTCCAGTAAAATTGAGCCATTGATGCTCTTAACATATATATCTTGATCAGCTGACCATGTCAACTTTCCTCCATCAAAGGACATTCCTTCATTTCCTTTCAGTCGAATCTGAAAAGAAAGTAGATTTAATTAAATTATGGTTAAGAACTTGTTGGTAAGAGTCCCAAGCCAACCATACAGTAATGAACTATCCTCCTGTGAAAGTGAAATTTTGGAATTAACACAACTAACCATACAATTTTAAACCATGCAGAGTGAAGGCAAGGTGCATCTTAAACTTACCGTAGAATCGGAGCGTATCTTCAGGTCTGAGAAAGTAGGGCTGGTAATCCTGGCAGTACGGCTTCTTTTAACATTGAGATTCTTGACACCTTGAGGTAAGCCAAAGTTTGGGTAGTTGGTGGAGAAAACTGTACTGCCTGAGTGTGGGTCAACCACCTGTAAAACATAGTACAGTGCAGTGTTTCAGATTGTATCGATAATATACACAAGAAAATCCTTTCCTATTTAAAATAAAATGTACTTTAATTTTATTTGTCAAGTTCCTAAACTAACAATGAATAACTGAATTTAAAGTACAGTACGTACCGGTATTTAATTTTTATTACTTATTTCAAGTAAATTTTTTTTTTTATTGAGGTAATACAGAATCTAATCAAATTCTTTGCAGGAACAACAACAGAGAAATGGTAAGATTTGTTGGGGTTTACTGAGGAACTTACCTGGAAGCTGTCAACACTACGTATCTCTGTCCTATCAGGGCTGACATTCAGTACAGGAGGAGTATTGGAAGTCATTAAGGTAAGAGAAACCTGAAAATAAGATAATTTACAGTACATTTAGAAAATCACTTAAATTTGCCCTGGTACTAAACAAGAGTTACCTGTATAGACACAACTAAGCTCTGTTATGGAGTAGAACTATCCAAAGAATTAACTGCTTTGTGGAGGTGGACGACTGAATGAAGACTTGGTACTGAAAACCCAGGTATAGTTGACAGTGGATAAGACCTGTTCACCCAAGCTACTTTAACACCGAGTGATAAAAAGTCTGCATCCTAGAATTGTCATAATTTTTTAGTGTGTGACCCATCCAAGATAAGGGTAAGACAGAGTTACAGCCCATAGACTTGATGAATAAATTAATAAACCTCCTTAAACTAAATCTAATCCATAAAATACAGTAAATACAACAATGCTGACCAGTCAATGAAGAAAAATGCTTTCATCTCATTAATAATATAAACCAAACATTAATTACATATATACTGTACTGTAGTTGTCTGTGTCAGGGAGAGGCTGTTACCATAAGAAATCAGGTCTTAAAGTCATGAAATTTGCACAAAGAATACAAAACAAACCTTGCTGTTGTCTCCCTGGATAGAAAATGGCGTATCAGAGTAACTATATATCAGTCCATCCCTCTTGTCTACGTTGCCCAAGTCTGCACGGCCATAGAACTTGGTTGTCCTGTGAAGGCAAAAAGTTACGAGTGTACAGCAAAAAATTTTCTGCTCGATACGACTAAATTATTGGTTAGAAAATCAACATGAGTATACACTAGGCATTTTGGAACCCAGATTTTAAGGTCAGATATAAATTTTAGAGTTGGTATTTTAGCCATGAGAAAAACTGTAGAGAGAGACCCCATATAAATACTCACCCAGCTTCAAGAGACCCCATATACTCACTCAGTTCCAGGAAGAAACTCGATACTTTCCATGCCATAACCAAGTCTCAGAACTCCCATGGCAAAGAAAGTAAGAAGAAGGTTCCCACAGGCCAACAGGAGAAGTACCACTACCAGGCCCCAGAAGAACCCACTCTCCCCATGCTGAGCCTCACTTCGTTTTGGCGTGGTCTCTCGTTCACAGCTGTAGATGACAAGACACTGATATTTAATGCAACAAAGTGAAAGATATAAAGAAATCTCACTGTTCATTATTCTATGTTAAATATCAATTTGAAGTGGTCATTTGAAAGCATTCATGGTAGATGATCTAATTAAATCCTTGTACTGTATACTAAAAAGGTAACTGTCTTCATTAATAAGCAATGTAAATAGTACTTCTCTTAAGATAACTCAATTTTGTAACAAGAAAACTTAATATTCTGTTGGGGTGTGTCATTAGTAAGGTGAATTTTATTATATACTACACTGCCATAGCTTTTGTGTCTGGCTGGCTTGAGACAATTAGGCCACCAAGTAAAAGATAGCTGGCAATAAAGGCAGCATTGTTGTATTCCTTATGTATTATATTGTATCATAAATCTGTCTGTTTGTGTCAGAAGTTGTGCTGAATATAGCCTCTGTAAGGTACACTTTAAACAAAAACTTCTCGAACACTTGGGCACGATGGACGTGAGACTGAGCAGAATGGGGCTTAATCATCTAGGAATGGTTTAAAAATCTAAGTTTATTTTTCAGATTGCATTGTATTTATATCGTTCAAGAATTTTTTTAGTGATTGTACATATTCCTGGTCTCATTATATCTCCAAAACCCTCCTTCCTCTCATTAGCCAGTGTGACGGTCAGGAAGAAGGGATAAGCTTTGATGCCAACAGGAAATGCAGTATGGCAGAATATATCGGCTTCTGTGATGTATGATTCTTAAAACTTTCTCTCACTACTCTCCATGAAGAAAAACTACTGCTTCCAAATTCTGTATCTTAATTAGTGCTATACAAGTACAGGCAGTCCCTGACTTACGATGGGGCTAGGGACCCAAATCCAGGTCGTAAGTCGAATTGGTCGTAAGTCGAAAATGCAAAAATAATACATAGAAAATCTAAAATGGGTGTCTCTTGTTCTTCTCAGCACCACGAAACTCCCATTTTTAAGCTTGCCAGCCATTTTAAAGGGAATTACAAACAAAAATTTTGTCAGTACACAGAGCAATCACTAATGTCGGGACTCGAAAATACGTAATTTGAAAAATTTTTGGTATGACTGGGGCGGTCATATGTCCAGGTGGTCGCAAGTTAAGTAGGTCGTAAGTTGAGGAGTACCTGTATTTAAATGATGAATATTTACTGATTCATTAGTTTAATCCAAGTCACTAATATCATATCTACTAAACTTAGATTAGTGTGTGTTGTGTGTTTTAGGTTAGGTTAGGTTAAGTTAGGAATTCCCGATCAATTCTTTATTCTTGATGACTTGCCTGGTCGTGTGTGTGGTGGATCGTGCCGTGAGAGTCGCCCGTTCCAAGGTGCTGGTGGCTAAAGAGGTGCTGTCTGCAAGTAGTGAAGCAGCGGCCGAGTCTCCCATCTTCAAGTTACATTAAAGTACTGCGGTAAATATGATTAAAGGAATTACAAGAGAATTTTTAAAACATCAGCAGATAAAATACTAAAAAGTTAAAGTTTAATGGTGGCTGTATAATAAAATTCGCGAGATAAACTGATAATCACAAACTGTACAAAAATATGATGACAATTATGTTTTATTTTTGTATAATACTATGAACTAATACTACAATACAGAGAAACAATTATAATACAAGACTCGTTTTCATAGTCTTGTTTTTAAATTAATTGTTGAATACCCAATAAATTAGTTTTTAATAAATAAATACAGATAATTGTTGAGAATAAATGATTATCCTGTATTTCTTAACCACATTAGCAGCCATAAGTCTTCACATTACATACTTCAACCATTCTTCTTAATTTCCATATATCAATTATTTTTAGGGTAATATATAGTTTTATTTTAGATACTTATTAAACAATGTCATGTATATTATATTTCAATTTATATGTTTTAAAAGTATGTTGTAGAGTCAGACAACATTTACAAACGAGATTCATCAAGAACTAGGCATGATAAGAATAATCAGAACCAACGCAGGCCACCATGATGTAGAGAGGCTGGACCAGGTCATGTAGGGTCGTATCCTCCCCTTGGGGTGCGAGGAAGGAGATAGGTGGCCTTGCCTTAGATGTTAACAATGATAATTCACGATAAGAATAATCAGAACCAACGCAGGCCACCATGACGTAGAGAGGCTGGACCAGGTCATGTACAGTGGTATCCTCCCCTTGGGGTGCGAGGAAGGAGATAGGTGGCCTTGCCTTAGATGTTAACAGTATAGAAAACGATAACGAGAATGGAATGAGGAGTCTCAAAGAACGGGTAAAAGTAATAAGTATGGCTCAGCTACATCATTTATTGTTTGATGATAAAAAAATATAAATGAAAAAAAACATGAGTGTTCGCCGTGTTTTAACCCCGTAATTTAAGATCGTAGGATAAAATAAATAAAAATATCCGAAAAAAATCCTTAACATTAAAATAGAAAGTTGTAGTTTCTTTTACTATACTTAAAATCATCAAAACAACAAATATAACAAAAAATAAAGAAAATTAACAAACAACTTCTAGTGACAGCTGTGTTATACCGTAAGATGAATTGGTTAACCATCAAATGACTTTATTTGTGTAAGTTTATTTATTCACTTTAAAAGCAACACACATGACAGGTCTCTAATGATTATATTTCTAATTTAATTTATCATTTCCATATATCTACAGTATCTCTATAACGAAAAAGCTGTCTTCATATTTTAATTAACACCTATTAGGAGAAATATATCACGGGTTATAGTTATAATATAGTATCACAAGTCTGACCGTAATGTATCTGTAGTTTTCTTGTCTCTTTCTTCATAAAATAATCAAGAATACAATTACTTCTGAAGCCTAAGGATGACACCAGCGACTAGAGGTGGAAGCCCAAGTTACAGTCACTTGTCCCAATGTATTGACGAAATTTTATATCTATATTATTCTTTGATCTTAATTGAATGATATTTTCCAATCTTCAAGATAAATTTAATATATGTATTATAAAAATTATAAATCAATGAATTATTATGTATATTTTTGTACTATGTAGATAAATATAATTTAATCCTAATTTGACCAATGAAATGAGACACAAGAAAAAGTGTCGTCTGCTGCAAATAAATATCTCTATTATGAAGTAAATAACCTTCAATTATTACATTTATACGGACCTTATGTTTATGATAAATTATATTACACATTTTTATTAAGTTATATAAAATTCTAATTGATTTTTACAACATTTTTATTCGTAAACACATAGAGCAGACGCTTTTATTAACTTACAAAATATATTGACAGAAATAACAAACTGAATCATAAATAAACTACAAGTAATATTTTTATTTCTATTTAATAACATTTAAATATAATATAAATTTTTTTGGGCGGGGAAAATGTTTGTAGTTTAATTCTATATTACAGAAATATTTTATAACTCAGTGTGTTGATGTTTTCTCTGTGTTGAGGAAGGAGACAGTTACCCGCCTTAACTACCCAACTACCCAATTAACACAAGACTGGGGGAGTTATAAGAGTCATGTGATGCACTTCATTACTCTACGAGACCGTCTTGTATTAGGTAAACCTGTTAATTGTATAATAGTTGTGTTTCTTGGTTAAATCACTAACTTGAAGCCATTTTATTCTGTTATATTCCTTAATTATTATCTTAGGGTTAATGTTCTCTACTTGATATAGTTATTGGTATATTATGTGTTATAAATTATCAACCTAGATATTCTTTTCTTGATATAAACTTAATTATTTATTAGTTATCTGTTAAACTTACTCGGTTGTTAGTAATTGGTTGTGTGAGGTGTAACGAGGTAATACTGTAGTTCTTACTAGGAGTGCTCCCTAACTACCTTCTCTAGGATATATCTCCGTGAAAGATCAATGTTTTCTTATCCTGCAAAATGGAAAAGTAATACACCAAGAATTTGTTTTGCTTAATGGTTGTGTTAGGTTAGGTTAGGTTGGGTTGGGTTGGGTTAGGTTAGGTTAGGTTAGGTTAGGTTGGGTTGGGTTAGGTTGGGTTGGGTTAGGTTGGGTTGGGTTAGGTTGGGTTGGGTTAGGTTGGGTTGGGTTGGGTTAGGTTGGGTTGGGTTGGGTTAGGTTAGGTTAGGTTGGGTTGGGTTAGGTTGGGTTAGGTTAGGTTGGGTTGGGTTAGGTTGGGTTGGGTTAGGTTGGGTTGGGTTGGGTTGGGTTGGGTTGGGTTGGGTTAGGTTAGGTTAGGTTAGGTTATGCTTTTCTGATGGTTTTTTTGATGTGTTTTGAACTACTTCCAAATAGGTGCACGAACGAAATGATAATTTTTACCTTGTTTAAAATTGCTGATGAATTTTTACGTCATCAATCTATATACAGTACAGGAGACGTGGTCAAGGTCCCTCTGTCTGCCGTGTTTAAACGGTTCTTTCGGGGATGGTAAAAATTTGTATTTATCTTTATTGGGATAAAAACGAATGTTAACGGGGCAACTTGACCTAACCTAACCTATTCTACTAATGCCTAGAAGAAAATTGATTCCTAACTAAAAAAAAGAATCCTGGTGGTAATGGTAAAAAACATCTAAATACCTATTGGGATATAAATGAATGTTAACCCACTTTCTATTATAGGAGATTAACATACAAGATATATAACTGTTAGGTTTGGTAGGTTAGTTTGGTTGATTTAACAATGATGAATTATAAAATATACCATTGTCTGGTACTTAGGAATGTTAACAGTTTCCTGTAGTTTCCGAGATGGATTGTCGATAATTTATTGTACCAAACCTAACCTAACCTAAGATACTAAAATTGTGTTGTACTTTAATATTCTAAAATGAAAGAAAAAGTAATAGCACACAACAGCTTCTGTTATTATGAGCCATTTTAGCAAAAATATTCTTATCATGGAGAATTTTTTTTCTTAACTTTCAAATATTAGTAAAAGTTTGGAGAAATTGCAACTTCCTTACTTTTGTTTTTCTGACTTTTCATCTTGAAGACGAACAATGGTAGACCCACCATCTCTTTGCGTCACCATTAATGTGTTGTATCGGACGTTAATGCTTACGTTCCTCACTTGCGAAGAACTGACAGCAGGTACCGACCATTTTTGTATAAACTATATTTACTTGACAAAAACTAGATGAAAACCAAAGATAGAAAGGCGGAATTCCTTCTCCTTTTATTTGGTTATATGAAAGGTAAGAAACAAGTTTTCATCGATTGAATTTTTGTCATAAGTTGCTGCATCTCATGAGTCAGTGCTCTAAACTGTTACTAAAAGGTTTATTGAAGAAAAATTATTTTGGTAATATTTAAGGAAAAGGTTCAGGATTATCCAGCCACCTATTGAAAAATATTTTTTAAACCAAACTCATTTTTACCTCAAGACTGAAGCAAATTAAATTGAGGAACAGCATTTTTTGGATTCAGGTTTTGGTGCTAGCATAGTATGTGGTCTAACCTAACGTAGCCTTATCTTATCTAACCTAAATAACTTGTAGACCGCACGCAATAGTAGCGCCCAGGTTTTTCCTTCATTTTACTTGTTGATAAACTAAGCTTAATAACTGACTTAGCCCCCCCCCCAAAAAAAAAGAACTTGCCAAACTCGGTGAAACTTCTTGACAAAATTAAACAATGGTGTACAGTGGAGTCTCCCAGCAACACGAGTTAAGGACCGCCAGGGCCAGTCTTACCACATAGATGCGTTACAGTGTACAGTAGTTATTGAGAGATCACATTTGTACGGTTAGATAAATCTCATTGGAGTAAATTTAAGTCATGTATTGTTTCAGCACCGAGAATTCTATGTATGAGCATTTTTACTTTTATGAAATAGGTAAAAATACTGCAGTACATTACTCTGTATTGTATTTCTCTAAAAGTTTATGACAAATTTTGGTAATATCAAGTATGATATTTGTTAAGTCTTGGTTAATACAGGTTTGTGATGGGTATGATTTTTCCTTCTATAAACTGTACTGCAAAAGTTTTGAAGTTGATTGATTTAATTAAGTTATTATGTGTTAGAGGTGTGAAGAGTTTCCTCCATGAAGGTTGGTGATGGTAAATAAACCATCACGGTCTACTTAATCACTAATGAACTTAACATTCATCAGAGGTCTTTTTAATTTCAGTGTCTGGCAGCAACGCTCTGAGGAATATAACAGCTTTGCCAGAGACTTGAACAATGCTGTATACTAAGTAATTGATGTCATGTTTGTGTGTTGGCCACTGTGAGGTGCATCAAGGCTGATTGCTCTCTCCCATTACTTAATTATTTCTGGAATTTATTTTTAGTTTTTGTTGAGCACCCAGGTAGTGAAGATCCAGCCTTCTCATGTACATTAGTTGTAAAGCAAGAGGCTTGAAGACAGGAGTCCCTCAGCAGGAGTACATTGGGCACAAATAGTACTGTATAATGAAGTGATGTCTCCCTTAGCTGGAACAATTGGTGCAGAGCACTTCCGGGAATGAGAGGTTTCTGGGTAACGAAACAACTTTCAAAGCCGTAAAAAAATCCTTTTTCCTCTGAATTTTCCTGAATTATCCGGGTACCGGGAAGATTTTCTCGTAAGTTCCAGAAATTGCACGTTACACCATCTTGAACCGGAAAGAAATCCTCCAGCCCCAAAAATTTTCCGGGTACCGTAATTTTCCTGATATTGGAATTTTTTTCGGAATATCCGGAAAATGTGCCCTTCAGAAAATCTTAACCAAAGCCAGAATTTTCTGGAAAATTCCGGCTTTGGGAACGATTTTCCCCCAAATTTCAATTCTGGTTAAGAGGATTTCCGGCTAATGGAGATATTGTACTGTATTACTACAGTATATAGTTTTATGGGACCTAGAAACTGTTGTTCATCTACTTTTCAGTGATAGACATAAGCACAGTAATTGTTTATAAATTGTACAGTACTGGATACAAATGGATAAGGAGAACAGCTTATCATGAAAAGTTGATGGAGATTTAGCCACTGGCTGCTTGAGAATGAGAAGGCCGAGATCTGTACAAATTGGTATCATTGAAATGAAGAGAGCATAAAAAACATGTAATTTTTTAGTTAGAAGATTTAAATTTGATTGTTTTTGGTTTTTCTACAAAAATGTTCTCATTAGATTTGATTTTCAGGAGTTTAGGTAGAGATAGTGATTAGAGATTTTTTTATATGACTTGGAATCTGCCGTTTCTCATGACATGAGATTACAACTTATCTATCCAGTTTTATAGACAAGAAAGGAAATGTTAGATTACTGTTAAGAGTTTCTTGAAGGCAAACAAGGTTTTTAATTCGTCAACTGGGACTTACTCCAAGGTCCTTTATCCAGGAGGGATCACAAGGGGATACTCAGCTACTTTGTATTGCATCCATTGAAGCCACAAAGAGCTGTTTGCTAATTTAAGCTCACAGTATGTTATTGATTCTGAGGCAGGATTTCCTGACTCAGCTAGAACTCCTATTCCTAGAGGGTAGCTATGATGAGCCCCTGAGAGCTGTGAGTCTTATATTCATGCATCCCAAGACCTACAAGGGCTATAAATAGGCCTCAGGCATGATTGTTTTTCATTCCCCAATTGGTCTTCCTGTTGATGGAATGTCTCAGTCGGCTCTGTGAGTTTGGATGTAAAATGGTGATGAGGGAGCACAGTACAGTACTTATTTGAGCTTAGAGTTGTTGTCATGTATTATTATGTATTGTACTGGATATAGCTACAGGTATTGGTATTAATTATGTTGCCAGTAACTTGTATTACTTTGTCCCTAGGTATTGTAATAATGTGAATAATCTGTTGATTTACTGTGCTTTCTTTAATGCTAGACCAAGAATTGATGTTAAATTGGTCTAGGTGAAGGGACATGGTCTGGTTATCTAAGTGACTGTGTTGCTTAGACTTTCATCTTACTCTGGTTGCCAGCGTGGCAGTGGCCGGGTCCCTAGTTAGCCTATACTACACTACTTTACATTCTATACTCTGTAGACTTTTTAAAACCTGCCCACAACTGTTCATGGTGTTGGCATTATGGAGTCATCATGAAAATTGGCCTATGTTGCTGTCTCATGAGAGACTGTATACCTGTATGATGTACACAGTATGTTTGTTATATACTGTAGTACAAGCTGTGAGCATTGTATTAAATTCAAAATTTATACAGTATACAGTCGTGCATTAAACTGTATAGCTATCATTTAGATGAAACTTTACTGTACAGGTACAGAATATTGTCCTTGAAGGGACGACAGTTTGGTTGACATAATCTGTTACATAAATTGAAATATAGTACATACAAGACTTATTGAAAATTTTTCTTCACAATGATACCATTTTTTGTAAGATTTTTCTTATTTATTGATAAGAATTGGATGTTAATGCCAGAATAATTATGTATTGGTGACAGTAAAGTTGTGATGGATTGTGTATCTGCATGTGCTTCTGAGAAATGGTGGTACTCGATTA
This sequence comes from Homarus gammarus, assembly GCA_958450375.1. Taxonomy (NCBI): domain Eukaryota; kingdom Metazoa; phylum Arthropoda; class Malacostraca; order Decapoda; family Nephropidae; genus Homarus; species Homarus gammarus. The sequence continues at coordinate 118,235 of CAUDMG010000750.1, read as the reverse complement.
ATGTTCAGTTACAAAGGCTTCCTGAACAAAGACATAGAACTCTTGTTTATCTTCCATGATGTTGCATGATCTTCACTCCAGTAGTGAGTCTATGAGCACTTGTGTGTCATTAACTGTGAAGTTTTCTCTTTATTTCTGGGGGACACAGTAACTACCAGAAACTGTCATACACACAGAAAACATTTTATAAACAGCTGTTTCTTGTAAATTTAGTTCATGAAAATTTTGTAAATGAAATGGCTGATACTGTAACTCATTTGAAACTAATACATGATTCATAATACAGTACAAAAGTTACAAAAAGGGATACACTGTAATACCTATTAAATCGAAGGAAAAAATGAACTTGGTAAATAACATTAAAATGAATAATGGACAACTGCATATACAGTACTACCACACCTGACTTTATTTATTACCAGTGATCATTTTGAGTTGGTCTTGTGTTGCTATATAATCTCAATATGGAGACAAGTGTAGATAGTTTATTGTCAGATTCTAGTTCAGTGTTGTAGAAGAATGTGACATTTGTTGTGACGCATCATTGGCCACCTCAGTATCAGTGGGACAGACTACCTCACCTCATGCAGCATGCCCACACTGCACCTTGATGTATTAGCCATAGTTTGTATGGTTAATCTCATCAGTTTATAGTCTACAAGTTATTCTCTATGTAGCTACAGTTTAAACCAAGGAAGAGAATGTAGTATACATAGCTTCTTGAAATACTGAATTATTGTGTATTAATTTATACTGCTGTTGATAAGTCATTCTCTTTGTACGGTTACCCACTTAAGTCTTGTTGCCTCTCCCGCTGCTTCACGAACCCCAAGATTCAGACTCATGAACCCGAAGCAGTAGACACTGATGCATTGTCCTGTCCATAAATGTTTCGGATTCACAAGTCTGAATCCCCGGGATTGGTGGCTCAGGAGGAGACGCGACATGACTTATGTGGGTGACGGTACAGTTTAAAGGAGACAAGAGAGTGTTTGCATCTTTGTGAAATACAGAACTGTTGTGTAATATTTAGAAACAAACTGTGCTGTACATGTGAAGAATTGGCTGTTACCAGAAATTAATTTGAGAAACAAGGAGATTCAATGTTTCATGTGTGAAAGATGTGTCATTTACTCAGTGATGTATAGTGTGGTTACCAAGGAAGGGATTTGTGGATGAACAGAATATGTGATTGGATCAGATGGAATGGGCTTCAGTACTGTATAATGGAGAGTGCGGGTGAGGTATGACGGAGAAGTGGATCCTTGAGAGGAGGTGTAAAGATGGATGCTTATAGAGATTTCTAGTAACTGCAAATACTGTACAGGTATGCAGAGAATATTTGTTGTAGCTGATCTTACACAAAGCATCAACCATTTTTGAAGAATAAGGGAAAGTATTGTAATGACTAGGTACGATGTCTCACTCATCCTGTTAATGTTTTCCTTCCACCAGTATGGAAGGTCGGACAGAAACGATGATGAATCTTCGAGTTGGGCAGACAGGCGTTGGCAGGGTTGCCGCCGGGGATGATGGGGTCGTGGTCAGTGGGGAGACCTCCATCGGGGGTCCTCCCTCCCCGACGGGTCTACGCTACACCTCGGACAAACACCCCAAGCTGGCCCTGGCGAACATCAACATGCTGCAGAAAAGACGAGAATTGTGTGATGTTGTTCTCATAGTTGGAGGCCGCAAGATATTTGCTCACAGGTTTGTATCTCCATCTCATTCTAGTGCTTTATTAAGTTTATTACCTGCAGAATGAGGTGGAACTAGTATAGTGATACATTACTTATTTATTGGTTATTTCTCAATTTTATTTTATCAAGTTTCAAAATTATTGACAATTTTCTAAATGAAGCCATGATAGTGACCTTGATTATATTTTACAAGGCTATATGTTACAGGTGTACAAGATATCTGTGTGTCTTGGCTCTTGTTAGTTTCTGACCTTAAGCTGTGAATGTTGTTTGTAATACAGTACTCCTTTTGAGGGGCTGTGGTGCACCTGAGAAATATTACTTATCAGTAGGCGAGGTCCAGCGGGTAGTGCTGAAGTATTAGACACTGAGGATGATACACAGGTTACTTAGTTTCAGGCTCAACTATGACATAGGATTCAAGGATTAATCCCATATTTTATAGGAAAAAGCACAGTTCATATAGAAACAATTACACTTCTACTTTGGATGAAAACATTAAGAAATATTCCACATCGGTTGCATAATGTTTTGTATTGTAAGTTTTAGGATTACATATTTTTATTTCTTTGGCAATTTATTTCACAAAACTCCCTTTATTTCTCCTATTTAGAGTGATCTTATCTGCGTGCAGCCCATATTTCCATGCAATGTTTACATCTGAGCTTCTTGAGGCGAGACAGACTGAGGTGCCCATTCGTGATATTGATGAGCATGCAGTAGACTTGCTGGTCAATTTCTGTTACACTTCAGAAATCACCATAGAAGAGTCGAATGTACAAACACTACTTCCTGCAGGTAAACACTTGTGACGTACTCCTGAATATATGACTAAATGTCTTATTACCATGTAGAGAGAAAAGCACAAAGTGATCTTAAATTTTACACCCGACCAGAGAATGTTGTACCAAGTGAGCTGAAGATAAACAATAATAAAAATTTTCCTTACTTGATTTTGCTTATAGTGATATTTTTTTATTGATTGATCCATTCAGTTATGTGTGGAAGGTGAGTACTGCATCAGAGTAGGTGGGTGGTGAGTGTGTAAAAGAGGAATTTAAAACAACAGAGGCATTGATTACATTAGTAAGTTGTTGGCTGTAATACACCGTGCTGTTGTGCCAGATAATTCAAAATCTAGAAAATCTTCACAGCGTTTTAATATTATTATCCCTTACCTGGTGGCCATCAGCAGTTGACATTTCATGTTTCTTGCATTCTGTTTTTATGCACCTGTATGCAGAGTATTAAACTTCAACTTAGAAAATTGTATGTTATGTTGTTAACCTCGTATACGCCCAGGTATAGAAAATTAAATCAAATGATGACGTACACATGTCAAATATGAATACAGTTGTAACTTAGAAATTTTTATATTATGTGGTTTATTCACATAATTATATCCCCAGTTAATTAGTGAACCTCCTTAAATTCCAATTCCTAGAGAAAAGTATACACATATCCTTTTTCACCCATTAACCCTCATTATTTGGCACAAGTGAACTACACTGTATGTAGTTTGCTAATTCTATAATGGGCTCCTGCCAACTCAACTATTTTTGTTCACATCAAGTTTGTATTACAATAAATATGTGGTGCTCACTTCCTGATTGTTTTGGTTGCTAATTAATCCCTTCAGTACGATGTCTTCTTATCTATTTTATTCTGGCTACTGCCAAACGATTTTATTCATGTAGGGACGTTCCATCTCATAGTCAAGAGGTTAAACAAAACTTCGCTGCTTCTATAAGATATAGATTGGAACATTCAAAATCTGTATGTTCATAAATGCCCCTTTTGTGAAGGAACCTCTAACTTAGAACATGAATTCATCCTCCTCTCATCCTATTGTAACGTTAGTTTTTTCATCTGGCTAGTGCTAGACTATTACATCCAGTTGATGAAACCCCGTCAGTATTGTTAAAGTAATATCATGCATTGTAATCTGTCCCAACTGATAAACACTTGCCTTCTTCACACCCAGCTCCCCCACCTCACTCTCCCTCACACACACAGTAAGACATCTACCCTCACATATCTCTCTCCTTTCCTTCCCTCTTACTAGCATATGCTTCGAATTCACACTTCAGAGTTCAGGGTTCACAACCCTCAGGGAGAGAGAGAATTGGCAACGCTAGGTGGTAAACGCGGGGGTGGAGCCAACTGTACTGTACACACTTGCCTCAGAGTTATATTCTCCCCTCCCCCACAGCGTGTTTACTGCAGATGCAAGAGATACAAGATGTATGTTGTGAGTTCCTCAAGCAACAGTTGCATCCCTCTAACTGCCTTGGGATCCGTGCATTCGCTGACACCCACTCCTGCAGGGACCTCCTCCGGATAGCTGATAAGTTCACCCAACATAACTTCCAAGAGGTGAGAATTTTCTATATATAAACAACAACAAAAATAATCCTGAATGATGGCAGGGAAATACATAACTGGCTAGAGTTGTTATAAAGCATAAAGGAGTATATTTTAAGGTTAAGGAATAATAAAGTGAAAATTTTATTGTGGTTGTCATAATGCTTCAGTGTTATTCACAAATTGGTTGATGGTGGTGAAGAAATGCGAGAACATTACTTTTGTTCTTGGGTTCAAAATGGATAGTTACAAAAGTGTGTTTATGTATTTTTATTTATCTATTTTTATACTTTTGGCAGAGAGGTTTTGGGGGATGGTTTTGTAGTGGACTAAACCAGATTTAATATTGCGTGACCTTACTGTAGAATGGGAACATCATAGCAGAATATGCCCCTAATTGCAACCTTGAGAGATTATGTTATGGAAATTGAAAGAAGAATCTGTGTTATTCATAATATTGGCTGGTCTATGACATAATAAGGAAAGATTAATAAACATGAGAAAAAAAAAAAATATTCAAATGTCTACCTTGATTTTACAGGTAATGGAAAGTGAAGAATTTATGGAATTACCTGTGAATCAGTTAATGGATATTATCTCAAGTGATGAGCTCAATGTCCGGTCAGAGGAGCAAGTGTTCAGTGCTGTCATGGCCTGGGTGAAATATAATGTCACAGAGAGAAGACCTTATCTTGCACAGGTAAGTTGTGTTGAGGGGAGTTATATATTTTGTTTCAGTTCAATACACACTTGGTAATGATGTGTATGAGTGTATAATGTGAGTTATATTGTGGTAAGTTCACTAGGAGAGCAATATGTAAATCACATTGTTAGATGAGAAATTCCATATATCTTAGAGTCACACTATTGGATAAACTTATACTACAGACAGGCTGCGGGGTTAACATTGTAGAATATTGATATTATAATTCTTGTGTTGCCTCAGTCAATATATCCTTTCAGGTTTTGGAACATGTTCGACTACCACTGCTCAGTCCAAAGTTCCTAGTGGGCACCGTTGGCTCTGATCTTCTCATAAAGAGTGACGAGGTAAGTTACATGTGCTACTGTTTTCATGCTTTTGATATAAAGGATTTTGTCTGATTTCCTCATGGAGTTATGACCTGGTCTTGCCAGCCATTCCCACCCTGTGAGTTGGTGTTAGGAAGGGCATCCAGCCATAAAACTTTGCTTCAAAATGCCTGATGGTAATTGGATCATCAGAGCTCTATTCATCCTTTGGTCTCTGCTGGATTTTCAGGGCTGTCAAACAGAACCCTAAACACTACAATCAAGAAGAACCATTTGTTGATGAATTTGAAGCAAACAGACATAAGTCAGTCATTTGTCTACTATGATGAGATGTATCAAGTAACACATGTATATGGAGCAAGTAACAAGATCACTAGATTAGGACATAAGTACCTCTGGCAGTATGCCCTTCAAGTAGATGTGAACAAAACTATATATAAAGTGTGTGGACAGACATTTGACCACACACCCCAACACTACACTTTAGACTGTGAGAAAATAGAACCTTTTTGGCACAGGTCCAAACATAATGTGTGTACAATGGCACAGCACTCTGTCTCTGATGGCAAGATTATTGATATATTAAAACTGTATCCACATTTTGTACCGAGTAGGTGAGTAAATACCGGTGTTTATCTCTATTGTTCATTTCTAGGCTTGTCGTGATCTGGTTGATGAAGCAAAGAATTATCTCCTGTTGCCTCAAGAGCGGCCCCTCATGCAGGGTCCTCGCACCAGGCCAAGAAAGCCAATTAAAACCGGGGAGGTCCTTTTTGCAGGTAAGATGATGGGGTTACGTGAGTTTTTATCGTAAGTCTTTGGAATTTAGAAAAACTTTTCATCTTAAATTGGATAAAGTATTCACTTATTTGTCAAGCTTCAAGTAAGATAGACATAAAGTCATATTAGGTTCATATGGTCTTTCCAGGACTCATTATTCATTTTCTTGCCGTCAAGTTATGTGTCATTTGACTTGTGATATATTGGACTCAGAACTCCCCCCGAGCTGTTGTTCCTGCCATCTCCTTTAATACAGAGGTTCAATTTGCTTATTTGTGTTTTATGGCTTCAGCAGTTTGTGGGGCTTCACGTTTTTGGTAGTTATAAGCGACATACTGAATCCTTGACCAGGTAGTCTAGCATTCTTGTCTGGTCGTTATATTTTGGTGGTTTGGAAAAAATACTAAATAATGATCCTATAGAAATCCTCTTTTATGTGAAATGGTTGTGTATGTTTTAGATTGGATAAGTGAAATAGATTTGAAAAATGAACTAAGAGTAATTCAGAGGAGTTAAAATTTTTGAATAGTCTTTGTGATGATTCTCTTCGGACTTTTGCAATCGAATTGTTGTATGCAGCACTTAGCAGATACACAGATTCACAATTACATAACAGTATTGGGGAGAAACAAATTATATCAGAAGAGTCAGTACAGCACTTGCCATCATATTTTACGTATTTGCAATCACCATGTTTTATTTATTTACTTTTCAGTCGGCGGATGGTGTAGTGGAGATGCCATAGCCTCTGTTGAGAGGTTCGAGCCCACAACCTGTGAGTGGCGCATGGTCGCACCCATGAGTAAGAGGCGCTGTGGGGTGGGTGTGGCTGTGTTGTCCGACCTGCTCTACGCTGTGGGGGGACATGATGGACAGTCTTACCTTAATAGTGTTGAGAGGTGAGTTCCCAGTCATTTAATTTAGACACCTCAAGGATAAATATGAAATTAAGTACAGTAAGGGTTTATTAAGGGAAAAAATTGCCCTTGTTAGAACAGTTTGGAGAGTGAATATAGTATATGTAAGAATAAGGTGTTAATGAGTGTTTGACATGATAGAATGAGGAGTTAATGGGTGACACAAGGTATTTGTAGATGATTTTGTGTGTGTGTGTGTTTGGGAGCCCTGTTGATATAAACTGCAGATAACATATAAAGAATAGAATAATGTACTGTATGCTAGATATATATAAATTTTAAAATGTTTAGTGATATCTATATGGTTGCTGGCAAAAAATGAAATTATAATAAAAATAACATTCTTTCGTGCAGGTACGACCCACAAACTAACCAGTGGCTGTGTGAGGTGGCCCCAACAAGCACCTGCCGTACCAGCGTGGGTGTGGCGGTGTTGGACGGGTATCTGTATGCTGTTGGCGGACAAGATGGTGTGTCTTGTCTTAATGTGGTGGAAAGGTGAGTTGATAAAGAATCTATTTGTCCTTACTGTTCCTGTAATAATCTTGACTACATATCATATACATCCAGTGGTGTTATATGCTAGGTTGGAGACAGTCTATATGTTATGGGAAGGACAAGGGAGGGAGGTCTACTCTAATTGGGTGGCATGAAGGCTCTATTTTTTTAATGGACACCCTTCAGAGATGAGCTAGCCAGATGAGTGAGATATTGTCGGTAAGATAAAAGATACACTGACAACAATAATTATACAGAATGCTGGTAGGATTATTTAGCTGTAAATTAAAGAAATATTTTAGTGTGCTGTAATTTGGGTTTGTTTTTTCTTAAAGGTATGACCCCCAGAGTAACCGGTGGACAAAGGTTGCATCCATGAACACAAGACGATTAGGAGTGGCTGTCGCTGTTCTTGGTGGATTTCTGTATGCTGTAGGGGGATCAGATGGCCAGAGTCCTCTTAACACAGGTATTATTAGAAGATGGAAAATTTTGTAAGCAATGTGTGTGTGTGTGTGTGTGTGTGTTGTGCAGCATACTATGTGGCTGTTCATGTGCTCAAAACCCATAATTGAATTTCTAGAATACAAGGTCTTAGATTCACTGATTAATGTTCCACTCTTGCCACTCTCCTTGATTTTCTCTGACTATCACCAATAGTCCATAAACTAGATTCACTAAGTCCAAGGGCAGGCTTAATATCAGCTGGACATTCACCTCTCTCATAATATTTGAGTATTGTACACCCATCTTAACCTCAGTGGTGATGGCCCTGACTCTTAGCAGTGCCATCTTTTCATTAGCTCGAGAATGACTAGACCACGTTAGATGATCAATATTACCCAAATATACTTGTAATAGTTGGCCTCTGTATGTGTCGGCAAAGGTCCCTTCATCCAAACAGTACTGTTTTCACGACTGCAGTGTGTTTCATCCTCAAAAGGAGACTTAAGATTAGAACGTTAGAATACTTAGCTTTAGTCGGTCTATCAGTAACCTCTAATATATTTATTATACCAGGAAATATTGACCATTTTAATTTCAGTCGAGCGCTACGACCCAAAGATGAACAAGTGGGCGATGATGCCGGCAATGAGTACTCGTCGGAAACACCTAGGCTGCGCAGTGTACAACAATATGATCTATGCAGTTGGTGGGAGGGACGACTGTACCGAACTGTCCAGTGCCGAGCGTTATAACCCCCACACCAACCAATGGAGTCCTATTGTTGCGATGACATCAAGACGAAGTGGAGTAAGTCATGATTATTGTCGTGTTTTTTTCTCTCTTCGTGTCTGTGTTCTCAGTCAAGTCATTATATTGTTTAAATCTTTTGTTACTTCATATCCTGTTATTTAACCTGTTGTGTTTTTTTTCAAGTTGATTACAGTAGTTATTATTATTTAGTCTTTATTGATTATGGATGAAAGTATTTATTATATCATGTTGAAAATAAAGATAAAACAGCAATTATCTTCAGCTCGTCGTGAAAGCATTACCGTAACAGTAAGTGGAAATAATTTTGATTTTTTCACAGCCAGACCATGGAGGATCAGTTATTCATATATTGACAGTTTGTTTTATTTTTTATTCAGACCTTTTTTTTAGGTTAATGTATGTGCTATTATGTATGATCTTTTGTTGTTTTATTTTTATTTATACTACTTTTTTGTAGGTTGGCATTTGTGTTATTTTGAATGAGCTTTTGTCAGTTTGTATATACAGTTCAGTGGTCCCTCGATTAATGAGCACAATTGGTCCCACAGAATCAGACGTCAACTGTAGCTATTATTTCAATGGGATATTGGTTCTAAGTCACAGGAAAGTATACATACAAATTATTATATGCCAGTAATAGAATTAATAAAACATTAAATATAAACTAATTACAGTACTGTACTGTACTGTAATATATAAAAAACAATAGAATATTGTATTTTAATTTACTTTGAGGTGCGTATGTCGTATTCCCGGCGCCTTTGTTTACATAGCGGCAGCACAAACAGCTGATTGTAGACACAGTCGTTGATGACATGCCACATTCTTTACAGAGTGCATTAAATTTCTGCACTGTATATTATCAATATGTTAACTAAATTTCAGAATGACCAATAATTTTAATATAAAAGATGCAAAAATGTTCAAGAGCACAACATTCTTGATATTTACTCCACTGGAAACGAATGTAAGCATAGAACCGATTACTGTATTGGTGGACTAGCTGATCAGCTGATGCACACACCAAGGCGTGTTTCTCGTAAGGCTGTAGTTAATAGAAGTTGTACTCGTTAATAGAACTGAAAATCCTTATGGGAGCTAATTCGTTAACCAAAATCTCGTAAATTGAACCGCTCGTTGATGGAGGGATAACTGTATGTACTTTTTTCTAGGTTGGTGTATGTGATTTTCTATGTCTTTGGTTTTACAGGTTGGCTTAGCGGTAGTCAATGGAATGCTGTACGCCGTTGGTGGTTTTGACGGAACGACCTACCTCAAAACCATCGAGGTGTACGACCCAGATCAGAACCACTGGCGGTTGTGTGGCTCCATGAACTACCGTCGCTTGGGCGGTGGCGTAGGCGTCGTCAAGCTTCCACACAACGAGGCCCATCTCTGGTGATTAAACGAAGGGCTAGAATTCTGGCTTGGGGTAACTGTCAGTGGAAAATTAGGTATTGGAAATAGTGGACTTTAAGGTATCAGAGTTATTGGAAAGGAGTACAATACAGTAGTGTGTTTCAGATGTTGTTACTGTAATCATGTTAATAAGTGTATATTTAATATGGTAATTAACCTATAATGCATCATAACCTATCAAATAATAATAAGAAACTGACTAAGCAACTTTTGTGTGTGTATACATAGTTAATACTATATAAGAAGTATTATACACGTGAAAGTTGTTTCGATATTACTGTAGGCGAGTATTAACTACAAGTCAGTGATGCAAAAAACCAACAAAAACACCAGGTTGGAGTTGTGTGTGTGTAGATTATGATGGTTGAGTTCAGGAAAGGAAGAGTAAGATTAGTAAAAACAACTAAATTTCTCTGATAACCAGGAAGATCGACTGACTCCCAGATTTTATGCTAGAATTCTGCCTGTTCATATCACAGACTAACAAACATATGACAAAAACAATAATTAGTATAATGTGGACCAGAAATCGTGGACCATGGAGCATCGTCCACGGCCAAATCCTTATAACTCACCCTAAGATCACAACAAAGATTATATTTTAAGTTATCCAAATGTCTGGTGTTGTGAGCTTGGATGTATCGTACAAGCACTCAGCGTTATGTGAGGGATTTATGATAGATGACCATTACAAGTCAGTGATTATATTGCAACATGACCTGAATATCGGGGGCTGTATTGATTTAATTTCAAGTTCATGATTTGAGCTCAATAATAGCCAAAAATATGGCTTTATTTGAAAATTTATTTTATTATAATGAAATTTTATTTAATTTTTATACAGTAAGGTCCTTCCATCCTTTCATTTAAAACAATATTTTTTCTACTTATTTTATAGTTTTCATCTAGTTAAGGAAGTAAAGGATAAATAAAACTCATCAATTGTACCGTTGTCCCTCTTAAAAGTTTTCCATTGTCTTGGAGATGAATGTGCCAATCTTTCCTATTGAGTGAGAGTAGAGACCAGTTGCAACCTTATTTCATCATAAATTGAAAAACAAAAATTAACAAAAGCATTTCTTCCCATTTATGAAAACCTGTGGAAGTTGTCAGGTGATTTTCTCGAGTATTAATGCTGGGTGGACGGTATGGGTGTGACGAGAGTGCTGAAGGGGCGGAGCTGACCTTTTTGTGGGTGATAGTTGATCTCTGCCGTATATTCCTTGGGTTTTTGTTCCTGTGTCTCTATACTGTTGGCCCACTAGTATACAGCAGGGTGGCTTATGTGGAACCTGTGCCATAGTCATTGTAGGTTTTTAGTTATCTGTGATGGGACACTGCCTTCCTTCACACATTCATAATTAACACCTTTATTATTATTATTATTATTATTATTATTATTATTATTATTTTTATTATTATTTTTATTATTATTATTATTATTATTTTATTTTTATTATTATTATTATTATTATTATTTGTGTTTCTCCTGCCACATTACCATTAGTACTTCCAGTTCATTTTATTTTTCATTACTTTCTTCATTTTATTGCCTTTGGTGAAATATAAACTAAATCTTGTAAAGTTGCACTTGCTGTCACTGTCCTTTTCTCATATGTCACTGAAAAGAAAATCCACGCCGGCTTATTTTATACGCTCGTTAATGGGGGATTTCCTGTCTTAGAAATAATGGATTATTCTATTATTTGTATCTCTGCCTTTTCCTCCCCCTCAACACCCCACACCTACTGCCCCAGAACTATTTTTCCTCGCAAAAATGGCCATCAGACAGTTCAACATCCTTGTGTCACTAAGAGGCAGTCAATTAAAAGATTGATTTATTCTGAATGGTTTATTTTATCTTGGTATTGAATAAGAATCTCAGATGCAGTAGTTTTATTATTAGTATCTCCTGTGTTGTTGGTTACATATACATACATCTCCATCATAGCTGCCGGGCGTATATGTGCTTGCTTTCATTTCTTCCATTTCTTTTTTTTTTTAATTTAGGTTTTAGTTGTACTGTTTGTCACAATTGTTGATGTGATTTTTAACATTTAAAGCATCTTTTAATTGTTTTCCATCTTTTATTTGTGTTTTGCTACAGTATATTTTTAAGTACTCTTTATAACTGTCATCCCTTCTCTGTGTAGGTTATGAGGTGTTTCTTTGTGTGTAAGTTCATTTTCATACCTTGTCTGGGCTTCATCCATCCCCACGGTCCTTTCTTAATAACTATTGCTAATATATTCTCCAGGTCCATAAACATCACAAACTCTAGTTTCTGCTTTTCAGTAAATTTTAGAGGATGAGATATTCACAGGGCTGTGTTCATTTATAATTCCCCCATACTAGAATGTTACTTTTTCTGTTTCATTTACCCTCTGTGTATCCACCCTGCTGTATATATATATCTCCAATATTTACTGCTGTGCGTGATGGAAGCTTCACTCTTTTACTCCTTTAACTAGCACCCATCCAGTTCCTTGGAGATTCAAACTCATGAATCTGAAGCATTTAAGGACAGAATAATGAATCGGTCTACTGCTTCGGGTTCATGAGTTTGAATCTTGGGGTTGGTGGTTCAGGAGGAGAGGCAATCGGACTTTTGTATTTGACTGTACATTATCTTCCTCTCATCCTCAAACTACTGTACCTGTACTTCAGAATCATCTCATTCCTTTCAGTCATTAGGTTCATCACTTCCAAAAGGTATTTACTCTACTCAAGTCACCTGAAGGTCTGAGTGAGGAGCAGATACCGTTAAATACCTTTCTGAGTAAGACGATACAAACACTAGACCTTAATGTTGGTGAGCTGAACATGCTACTTATGTTCAATACATTTTTTTACACACTGGACTATGGTGGCTGAACACTGACCCGACTCTTACCCAACACATAAGTATGATTACATCCCCAAACATTAACCACTTGTTATCGTAGAAGAACAGATAGTTTTAATTATGGAATATGAGAATGAAGTTGTGAATTTGATTTTGGGGGGACTTTACAATATATGGATAACGATACAATGTTTTCTCTGAGATACAGCAGAGAGGTGGGAGAAGTTCAGAAGGATTTGTTACTAGTATGGTACAGTACCTCATTTATTTCTTAGTAATACTGTATTGCTATCCCTCTTACACCAATTTACTGAATGTATGATATATATTTACAAGGGTTCCATCATATACTGTATATCCCTCCAGGTAAATCACTTTTCAGGGTTCCTCTGATGTAGTTAATTTGTCTTTTGAGTTACCATTTAAACCAGAGGAGTTGTCTTGTTTGCATCATCCTCGTGCTTATAGGGGATTATCAGACAGATATTTACTCTTATGTTCCAAGTAATTGCAACTAAAAATATAAACTGCGGTACAGTATATGTATGGGTATATAGATTTCATATTGTTCCCATTAAACCTATTAAAGATACTGAAAAATGACTCTACCATTGATGTATTTAATAACTACTGTTGGAGTTACAGAACTGAAATTCCATATTAAAAATTATGATAATCTTTAACAGGATCTAAGTAGTATTAAAGTAACAACACAGTTATTGATGATGTATGTTTATGAATACTTACCTGGTGTGAAGTAACATAAAGGGCAAGTAATTCAGAAGAGATCTTGTACAATGTTTTAAAGGGGAAGACTCAGGAGGATTTTTTAATTATGTTCAGATGATATGCTTCTCTGGTCACAACAAAATATTCTGAAGCTTTACTCGGAGGCGCACAAAACGTTGGCCACATCTTGGATTTTACTCTCATTAAAATAAGCTCTTGGTTGGGTGATAAACATGTTATAATGAAGTGTACAATGTGTAGGGTTAATTAAACATGATAGTACTGCACAGGTAGTTTTGATTATTTAAATGTTTCAATGAATAAGAGTTAAGTTTCGCAAAGCATTCGTGGAAGAGGGAAGTTTGCCTTGTGTAAAGAAGAGCTGCGTTAATGTGAAAAGTAGTGTTTACTGTAGTGTATGTGCGTGCATTTTGATCTGTAGAATTGTGTTATTTTGTAGATGTTTTTTGCTCAATAATTAATAGTTGTCATTTTGCTGCCATGTGTTCCTTGCTACAGTAATGAAGGCTACAGGTACGTGAATTTGTAGAATGTCATAACTACAGGGATCATTGATGCTGGGTGGAAAAATTGGGAGAACAATATTATGTAGAAACTTGGAGGGATGCCAAACTACATTTAATTACAATGTACAATGATGTACCATGCAGTCATTACATTATACAGGAAGAGAAGGAGAGTAATATGTACAGTAACTCTTGACTTATGATTCAGAAGAAAGTATTATTTCATCATATAATGCACTGGTAAGAGTATAAGTATGATGATTATAAGTCCTTGTCATGATACTCTCACAAGTTCATAATTATGTTTCATCCAGCTATTTTCCTCTTCTTTGTTGTGTGCTCAATTAAATTATTTGTCAGAAAGATGGTAGCACACAGTATATACAGTACATTATTGGTTAGTACATGCTTACTGCGCTTCTCTGCATTGGTATTGTTCCTCAAAAAGTCGTTTGTCAAGAGGAGAGTTACCTACCTGTATGCACAAATGCTCCTCTGAATATAATTGACTGTCATATGTAAAATGTCATCTTTTTTTGCATAGAAGCTGCAAGTAGACCAAAACGGGATGAAGTTTTACACAATGTATTAGTGAAGCATATGATGTGTTTTTTTGGATTGTTTAGTATAATGATTGGTTTGCAGATGGGGGTATATGTGCAGCACCAGCAGTTATAGTACAGTAGACTAATAGTTATTCATATATTATCCAAGGTTAAGAAATAAAATACCATTATTTTGATATTTTTGGAGGTTCACAGTCATGTATGGTTTATCAAATAGTAAAGTAAAATGCCACAAATATGAAATTTTTTGGATAAGAAGCCTATTGTATATATAGAAATTTATATCAATACATAAATAAGTGCTAATATGAATAAATAACTACATACAGTACTATTTCATAAAGAACAACTAGCTATGATGAGAAATAGGTACTGCATACTCTCACACAGACAAGAGCAGAGAATGAAAAGTGCCAGAACAATTGCCGCAGAGCACTTCTGGGAATGAGAGATTTCTGGATAACATGGCGACTCAAAGCCTGAAAAACCCCCTCATCCCCAGAATTTTCCGTGTAACGAAAAATGTTCTCAGAAGTTCCTGAGTGATGCAATATTTCATCTCTCAGAGCCGGAAAAAAATCCCTCATCCCCGGAATTTTCTGGGTAACAGAAAAATATTCACAGAAGTTCCAGAAATTCCACATTACATGTACATCATCTCTCGAACCTGGAAAAAATCCCCCATCCCTGAAATTTTTTTAGGTAATGGGAAAATTTTCTCAGAATTTTCCAGTTAATGTGCCCCTCGGAAACTCGTTCCCAAAGCCAGAAGTTTCTGGAAAATTCCGGCTTTGGGAACGATTTTCCGAGAAAATTTCAATTCCAGTTACAAGTACAGTAACGGAGAGTTCCAGGTTTGAGGGATTCCGGCTAACGGAGATATTACTTTAACATACAATGGTGGCTGTGTTTATAATGGACAGTCCTCTAGTGCTTAAGCTGACAAAAAATATAGTCGAGATATTTATGCTTCAGGCTTTTTATTTAACATTAAATATCCATTACTATACTGGAACTCAAAAATATGCAAAATAATGTCCAAAATTTCAGCTGAGTTGAGTGGAGATGCTGCTTGGTACTGTACTGTATTGGTAAAGTCTGAGGAGCCATCACTCAGTTGATTGTGTGAATCCTTGATTTATCTGAAAAGTGTCATTTTACACTTTGTTAACATTAATCAGAAAATTGAGCAAACTGTGATCTCGTGCTGTGTATATTATGGTATTATTGAAATTTTTTAATTATTTAATTTTTGATTGTGCCCTAACTGATACTCCAGGAATGTAACTAATTTTCCTCTCCCCTTAGTTCATGGGTTTGGTTATCCATAAGTAACCCAGGAGCATAACCCCTGAATAATGAAGCATGTACTGTAAATAATAGGAATTAACCAGAGTGTTATTTCCAGGTAAAATTAGCAGTTTTCATTATGGTAAATACTGTGTCGTTTATAATGTGTAAACCATTTTGGCTACTTCAGTTTTAATTAATTTAATGGGATATGCACGGTACAGTATTATGTGCTGCATTCACCACCTGAAGACTTGTGTATGATTCTTGGTTCAGACAAATTTGGCAGTTTTTCTTGCAGGTTTTTATGTTAAAAGACACCCAGTGTTATGAAGCCTCCTATTCACATGCCCAGGTTAGCAAACATGCTGCTTGGGGATCCATATTTGTGTATCTTGCAATCCAGACAGCCAAATTAATGAGGCCTCGCTTCATGTGCAGGACGTTGAACAGGTCAGAATTGCGCTGTGTTCAGTATCGCTCAAAATAATAAGTGTATAATGGTCCCCTCAGAAGTGAGATATAAAATAGAATAACAATACTGTATTAAGAAGCCCTTGATTGATTAATTTAAAGTAGTGACTTAATTTTTTATTTAATCCATATAGTAGTCTAAAAGTTAACAAAAGAACAACATAGCAGTCACAGTAATCGTTCATCCATTCTAAATTTCTGGGTTATTTTGTCGTATTGGATATTGAAAGGTTGGGAGCGAAATAGTTGCTTATTAATTTAAAGTCTTAGGAAAATGTAAGTTGGAGAATGTAGCTTACCTTCATTACATGTTCAATGCTTGTGCGTCATATATGATTTTTTTTTTTTTTTTAGGTTGGTTCAGTATTATGCTCTATGTGATTTACCTCTCCAAGGCAGGAATCTTGTTTTTACACATCTCCTGAGTAGTCTATGTGATAAGCTTAATGCAAAACTCTGGTGTAGTACTATAACACAGTGCCACAAGAGCCGAAAAAGCCTGCCTGTCAGTCAGCTTTTTAGTGTGGGTTTATCTGTTTATATAAATAGACTTGTACATATATACAGTACTATATATATACATACTATGTCAATTGTGAATATTTTAATAAATCTATATAAGGATACTAATGTGAGTAGGTATGGTAGATGAAATGCTTTAATGGCTGTAGCGTAGAGTTTTCTGCTTATTGAGTGAATAAATGAAGAAATATTTCCAGAATGTGTGAGAGAAAAAGAGTGAGTGTGTAAAGGTAGAGCAAGATTATCTAAATAGTATGGAAGATTTGGTAGTTTGGTGAAGATGGGTTCCTTAGATGGTGTATGTACAGAATACTGTACTGTGTTTTATGGCTGATTGATGATAGTACAGTAAAGATATGTTTCTGGGATAAGAAAATGGATTAAGTTAACGTTTGCAAAGGATTTTTCAAGGAAGTTTTTATTTTTTTATTTTTCAGAATAAGTTGAGAATATTTTTAGTTTGTATTTTTCTTAGGATTCTAAACACTGAGGTGAATGTTTAGTTAATGATATAAATCCCATCTAATCAAATTAAAAAAAAAAAGTGTGGCTGGTCATAGATAAACTTTTTGGATGTACTGTATATGGTTGGTGTGTTATTGATACCTGTATACAGGGTAGACACCAAAGAGTAAGAAAATAATGGTAACATCAGCGCCATGAAGTAAATCTGTCGAACATGAATTTAATTTTTAGCGATTTTCATTGGTGTATGGGGACTCCTCTCTCCTGAATTAAATATTAAGTGTCTCCCCACATCGAAGGGTTTATGGGAGATAGTGTACTAACCACTTATGTATGGGGTCATCTCTCTCTGCTGAATGAAATCGTCAGGCGTTAAGTCAAATTAAATACCCTGTATATGAAAGTGGCGTCCCCGTAGTGAAGGGGTTAAATCAAATGAGTCGGTAATATACCCAAACAGAGATTTTTAGTTAATTTAATTTTGTAAAATAAAAGATTGTCACATCAGCTGATCAGGACATGAGCACACAGCCACAAAAACAGTAACTGATAATTTTTACCAGAGTCCTCCCTTTTTGTAGGATGGGTCTAATAATATCTAAACTTTCATGAATTTTTATATTATTTTATATTTCCTGATGAATGACACAGTTTTCAGATGGTGAAGTAATTTTACAATAGTTATTTTAAATCAATCTTAATTATTTATATTGCACTGACATAATAAAACAATGTATTGTTACCAAAGTTGGAACTAAATATTTTAGGTTGAAGAGATGATTTTATTTTTATTGAGTTTATAATGGCCAGTGCATCTTTTCATTGCCTTAACCTGCACAGACATTTCTTCAGTGTATGTGGAAGGATAGAAATTTAGAATGGCCATTACCGGGTAATTTTAGTTGGAATAAAATAATAGTAAGAATAACAATACCACACTAAGCCAAATACTTCAAATTCCTTCCTTGTGAAAACTGGCCACTTATCTCACAGAAAGTCACGAAGCTGTGATGATATTTTGTAACGTTAAGTTGACATAGAAGAGAAGTTTGGTTTGTTAACTTTGAGTGCTATCAGTAACAGAGGTTCAAATTCATAGCATTTGTTTCATCGCCCATCAAACTCGTGGAGAAGCAATACAATAATGATTCGCAATAGATAAGTATGATAATGAGTCACATACAGTACAGTATAGGTATGCCTTGACCTTATGTCCAATAAGTAATGAAAATATACTTGACCTGACCCTAACCTTAAGAAATGTTAAGAAGTATTATTTCAGTCATCATGTAATTGTGGACATTCAGATGTTTAATTTGCTCACCAGACTGTGATTGTGTTCCTCCTGTAATTGTTTTTCTAGAGAGACGAGCAATAACATTATATATATACAGCATATTATAGTATAGTACAGTATACTGGGTATATGACTCAGCTTTTGTTCCACTACACATTAATATAGTATTACAAACATTAGTCGCCTCATACTTTTTTGCAGATAGTCGTACATTCATTTATTATAAGAAAGAGTTTTAGTGTTGGCTTCTGTTTTGGTTATTAGGTAAAAAATTTCCTCATAATACAAGTAATATTACAGTAGTGAATTCTGAAAATATTGTACACTAGTTGGATTTCTCTCTAATTGCTAATGCTCAATGAAAGTGTAATTAGTGAATGGAATTTGAGTTGTGTGGACATGTCATCTATGCATGTTTATTGCTGTATGGGTCAAGACTCTAGTATGTGTGGGTTGATATGAGTTATGGTATGGTCATCAAGAAGTGATATGATAGACATTTATTTTTAAGTTTCACTACTTCTGAAGTGTATAAGAATACTTTAGTGCAAAAAAATTTCTTTGTGGAGATCCTTTCAGAGTTTTATATATTAAAGAAAAAGATTGAATTATGTGTTGCAGCATTATTACAATCCATTAAGTGTGTGTCATTAGATTTAGTTTTCTTTAAAAATGTCAAAATATATCTTCTCTTAATGGATTGTACTGTACTACAAATATGCTTGCATGTCATGGACCACACTCTCAGTATATGGTTTGGTGTAAATTTGTGTGGCAGTGTTCAAGTGTTGGTAAATACAGTAGAATTTTTGTATGTGTGGTACTCTATTGTACAGTGCAATATGACTGGCCAGTCACTGGTCCTGTTTTGTGACGAGCACTGCAGGTGTCCTGAACACTAACAATGGACACATTCACTGTTGTAGAAGATCTTGGATATTGAACATACAGTACTGTATTATTTTTTCAAGTGCATGATTTTTGCAGGTGATCTGTATATATGCTGTTTAACATGATTCACACTACCAGTATTTTGAATGGGTAGTAACTTGTAACACAATAGTTATATCATTGTTTTATGTTCGGGTGATTTTTTTAGTTTTACAATAACTAGAATCATTAAATAAATTGTGTAGTAATTTTTGATCCATAGGAATTTTAAATATTTGAGACTGCTTTGCCTAAAGATGAATGAGACTATCACAGGCAGAATAATGTGACCAAATATACTACTGCTACTGCCTGTGTATCAGTCTGTTTGTGCTGTGCCACTTGATAGCGACTTCATTACTTTTTGAATCTCAACATTCCAGTTCTTAAAAACTTGTAGATACTGTATTCCATTTAAGAGTTAACTTTCTTAGGAAAATTAAAAAAAAAAAAATATTTGGACGGGAATAAGGTGTGTGTGTGTGTATGGCATAATAATCAGACCTCTTTTTTTATGTTCAATAAACTGTTGTACTCATATATTGTGCCTTATTTCTCACACACAGTCAGATATAATAGAGGAGTAAATTAAAGGTGGGGAGGATTTAGTAACAGGTGCATATTCACTCTACCACTTCCACTGGTACTGTACTGTATTGTAAATTCTCTTTGTACTGTAAACTATAAGTATGTATCAACCATTGCTTAATATTTGTCACCACCATTTCGGGATATATATTTTCCAGGATAATGTCAGAGGACCTCTGCACGACATTATGATTACATTAAAAAATAAATAAAATAAAATAGCTGTACAGCTAATCCTATTTAAAAAAATTTCACAAAGATTTCAATGTTGCTTTAATTTAAGACAGTGTGATATCCATTCCGTTTCTCTAATTAGGAATGCACCGCAGCACAGAGGGACACGGCGATGGAGACATGCCGAGGAGATCAAAATAACCAGATGAAAACGTGACATGGGTAAGAGTAAGTAAGTTTAGCAGTATTCATGATGGATGATATGGACTATCTTTACCAGCTGTGGATAAAAGACCAGACTTGACGTGATGCCTCCCTGTTCACCCTCATCATCAAAGAGAAGGCTTTTACTTTATGGGAAGACTGCAGGAGTGACAGCACACCTGTTCAGAAAACTCTTGTGAGTGACTTTAAAGGCCAGTTTTGGGTGGTTTGGTTTGAGAGGTTCAAGTGTCTGGCAAATCTATACAACTTGAAGCTGATTGGGGAAGCTGCAAGTGCCACCACCCAAGCTGTGTTAACGTTCCCAGAACTCCTCAAGAGAAAATACGGGAAGGTGGCTACTCGCCCAAGTAATTCATCAACATTGACGAAACTGGGCTGTTCTGGAAGAGGATGCCGTCACGTAACTTAATTGCTCAGGAGGACAAGACTGCACCTAGTTTCATAATAGCCAAGGAGAGGCTCAACCTCTTGCTTGGTGATTACTCGCCTACTATGGGTTTCCAAAGTACAGTTTTTGTGTTAATTACCCCGCAATCGAATCGTGTACCATATATTCAAAATCAGAATGCTCTGGAGTGCCAATAATGTGATTTTTAACGCAATCAAATTTTTGGGCCAAAGCTGACGAAAAGGTAAGTCTTACACCTTGGTAATTTTTTACCCAAAATATAATTTTTTCACATTGAAATTTGAGGGGTTTAACTAATTAAGTACTTTCAGAATAACACACAAACCATAAATCACACCTTGGAAACCCATAGTTGATGAGTAATTAGCATTGAAAAATGTCAGTAAAATCTTTCAAGGGTCATTTTGGCCACTAATTACTCTGCAATCGAATCGTGGACCACATATTCCTAAGCAGCAAGCTCAAGAGTACCCATACTGTGATTTTTGGCCAAAAATAAGTCTTATACCTTACAAAATTTTTGACCAAAATATACTTTTTTCTCAGAATTGAAATTTAAGGAGTTTAACTAATTAAGTACTTTCAGAATAACACACAAACCATAAATCACACCTTGGAAACCCACAGTTGATGAGTAATTAGCATTGAAAAATGTCAGTAAAATCTTTCAAGGGTCATTTTGGCCACTAATTACTCTGCAATTGAATCGTAGACCACATATTCATAAGCAGCAAGCTCAAGAGTACCCATACTGTGATTTTCAGCAAAATCAAATTTTTGGCCAAAAATGTAAGTCTTATACCTTACAAAATTTTTGACCAAAATATACTTTTTTCTCACAATTGAAATTTAAGGGGTTTAACTAATTAAGTACTTACAGAATAACACATTAACACCAAAATCGTTCTTTAGAAACCCATAGTAGACGAGTAATTAGCATTGAAAAATGTAATTAAATTATCCAAACGTTATTACAGCCACTAATTACCCCGCAATCGAATCGTGAACCATAGATTCGGAATCATCATGCTGGTGGAGTGAAGGTGGAGTGTAGGTAGAGGGGAGGTAGAAGTGGATGGATAAGACACTCGGCTGCAGGAGAAAATGATGTTATAGTGTTTTGCTGAGCTTGGGGGAGACGTGCAGGGGCGACGCCAGGCAGAGGAAAGGTAGCGTCGGTGTAGCTGATTTTTAACAATATTTATTATACGAAAGATAGATTTTATTGTATGTATTAATATTATTTGACGTAGTTTATCGTTATATATTTGTCTATGTTATTCTAAAGTGAATTATGTATATTTTGTTATGCCTTAAAGGAGTAGTAAATTATTTCTTATTTATGTCTTCGTTAGGTTATAGAATATGCTAAATATCCGCACCAAAACGATAATGTACAGGAGCCACGTTCATCCCTGTTTAGTTGGGTCCTCACAAGGGAGCAGGAGGGTTCACTACATACCAATGATATACGCGCCCTCTGTATGCTGTGGAGGCTACTGCTATATTCTCAGGGGAAATTATCACGTTTCTCAATATGGGTGTATGTCATTCACAGTGACAGGTCTATTTTTCTTATGGTTTATATTATTAAAACACGTTTGTTTGTTTATTTGTTTCATAAAGTCTTGTCAAACTTGAAGATGATTAAGAGGGGGTAAGGTAAATACAAATTTTGACAGTACTAACTCAACATATTATGATATATACACATAACTGGGCAGTGACTGTGATGATAACCTTTTGTTATCCGGCATAAAATTCTTCTGGTTTACTATCAATACTGTGCTGATGGTGAAGGATCCTTTCCAGTTTATTATACACAACAACTGATAGATCATGATGACTCACTGATGTTAGGTCTACGTTAACTGGCTCGTGGTACAGTGACCCGTGAACCACTGTAAACTGGGCTCCTGGAGAACCCAAATTTATTTAAATCATCTTCCACATTACAACCCAAAGTTTTGCGGGACACAGTATAAAGAATAAAATTTTGTGTAAAATGTGTTAATATACTTTTTTTCCTTTTCTGGTTGGACACATTTAATGACAACTGCTGTGTCTCGCCCCCAGCCAGGAAGGTGTTTATATTTTATTCTCATATCTATAATAAACTCCATACGTCTTCATACAATAATAATAAAAACTAATGCAGGCAACTTTATACCCCAAGGCGTCCCCATTTCACTAAACTATGAACGGGTACATAGCTTTACAGTTGGGGATGTAGAATCGGTCGAGTACAGTGCCAGCCATATTATATCCAGAAAAGTTTAATCTACAAGAGGTGTATCAGAGTTGCCTCAGAATGGCCGCCCAGCCTACGGTCAACACTCACTTGTTCCGCACAGTTAATGAAATGAGATGGCCTGAGGGTGCTGGGGGCTAAGGGTGTGGCTTGATGGTGGTGGTGAGATGGCCTTTTGGTGGTGAGGTTAGGTTAGGTTAGCGTTAGGTTAGGTTAGCGTTTGGTTAGGTTAGCGTTAGGTTAGCGTTAGGTTAGGTTAGGTTAGCGCTTGGTTAGGTTATGTTAGGTTAGCGTTAGGTTAGCGTTATGTTAGGTTAGCGTTAGGTTATGTTAGGTTAGGTTAGGTTAGGTTAGCGTTAGGTTATGTTAGGTTAGCGTTAGGTTAGGTTAGCGTTAGGTTATGTTAGGTTAGGTTAGCGTTTGGTTAGGTTATGTTAGGTTAGGTTAGCGTTAGGTTATGTTAGGTTAGGTTAGGTTAGCGTTATGTTAGGTTAGCGTTAGGTTAGGTTAGGTTATGTTAGGTTAGGTTAGCGTTAGGTTAGGTTAGGTTATGTTAGGTTAGCGTTAGGTTAGGTTATGTTAGGTTAGCGTTAGGTTAGGTTAGGTTAGCGTTAGGGTGGTTAATCATTAGGTGGAATAAAGGCCTCTGTGTTTTTCATATCATACACTTCCGTCATCCGTAAACTCATCACCTAAACAACTACCAGTGGGGTATGCTATAACGAACAGATCCTATTACGAATGTTCCTATAACGAACGGTTTTACCTATAAAGTTGAGAATGCTATAACGAACGCAACTCCTACAACGAACGCGGATGAATACCGGACTACTTCGCCTGGCGCATGAATATTGTTGTGCCGCGACCCACAACAAGAGCGTCAGGCGCCATCTTTGTCTCATTGTGCACCACTGTTATTGTTGAAATTTCGTCTTTTGATGTGGAAATTTCGCGTTATTTGTATAACTATTTTGTTATACAAGTATACAATTGTAACAATGAGTCGTCCAAAGCGAGTGAGAAAGCTAATAACCCTTGAAACTAAGAAAGAAATTATAAAGAAACGTGAGAATGGAAGAAGCATTGTGAACCTTAGTGATGAATATGGGATGACTAAGTCGACTATATGAAGAATAAAGAGAGAGTTAAAAACTGTGCAAGTGGCTAAGGGAATCTTTAGACTTAGCAAAGCAAAGTGTAATGTGATTGAAGAGATGGAAAATTTACTCTTAGTGTGGATAAAGGAGAAAGAAATGGCAGGTGGTAACAATAGTGAAGCTATAATTTGTGAGAAGGCCAGACAACTGTTTGAGGACCTTAAGGCCAAGACTCCATAGTGATGTGCCAGTGTTTAGGGGTACCGGCATGCTGAATAACACTAAGGTAAGATAAAGTACCGTATTTTTTACATTTTCCACAAAATTTTTTCAGTGTTAAGTGGTTGTATTTGGGGGCCTGGAACGGATTAATCCTATGACGAACGAATGCTATAACGAACGAGGTTCTGGAACCAATTACGTTCGTTATAGCA
The DNA here is from genome assembly GCA_958450375.1 of Homarus gammarus. Lineage (NCBI taxonomy): Eukaryota > Metazoa > Arthropoda > Malacostraca > Decapoda > Nephropidae > Homarus > Homarus gammarus. Next base: position 93,484 of record CAUDMG010000750.1, on the reverse strand, counting down.
TACCCCACTTATACACTATTAGATACAACGCCCCGTACTGGTGATTGAAACATACACTAACAAATAACTTAACCCAACTATTACACTCTTGTATAATATGCCAATTAAAATATAATATATCCGTGTTATAGTCTAGTATAACCATTCCAGTATCGTTTAATAGTACTACTGTTTCACTGACGCGCCATTATATAAATCGTTTACCTGAACAATGCGGACGGCGCTGGCTGCTCCACTAACCTCACGTGATTAAAACTGTATTGTATTCACTTTGTCGTTGGTGTTTATGATGTTATTAACTGTGCTTCAACAACTAAGGTCTTTAAGCGCGTAACAAGATTAGTAATTACACTGGTTCACTGTGTTGCGGCTATACTTTACGTCTCTCTCATCATGTTGCTGTGGCGTTGTCTGCACTCTTGTATAACTGGTCTTAAAAACCTTAGCGTAGATCACCAACAAATTCTTCCTACTATCTTATTTTAACTAATTTAATCATCCTCACGCTAACCTAGCTTAACCTAACCTATCTTAACCTAACCTAGCTTAACCTAACCTATCTTAACCTAACCTATCTTAACCTAACCTATCTTAACCTATTTTAGCGTGTTTTCAGATACTTGCCTTCCTTGTCCCCTACCCCTATCCCCTCTTCTCCCTTCTCCTCAACCCACATTCCTTCGTCCTTCTCCCACCACCCACACCCTTCATCCACCTTCCCTTCCCTTCACCCTTTATCCATTCCTCCCTCTACCCTCTCCCATTCCCTCCCTCCCGTCGTCCATCACAAAGGCAACTACAATTAAGATCTGTGAGAGACATGACCGTCACACATACAGCTTATTGGAGGACCCGTCAACACAGCTTAACCCCCCCCACCCCCCCACCCACCCGAATTCTCAAAGCTTTGGATGTTAAGGTTTGGACTTTATGGCGTAAATAATAGGATAAGAGAAGGCACCCAGTTATAGTACAGTCTCAGTGTAATTTGGGGACCATATTTGTTACCCATCTCGTCGTATAGTGGAGCTAAAGGCGTTCATTATGTCAAGGAAATTATTAAACATATATTTCCTGTATAGTTGCCTTACTGAGTTGCTTTATCCCCCTTGGTTAGGTTAGGTTAGGTTAGGATACTGTATGTGTAAAGTTAACTCTCGGCCTTTAATAAGTGAGCATTTATAAATAACGTTAAACATTTATTTTCTTTATGTTAACAAAAGCTTTCCATACTAATGTGTTCAGGGGTGAAGCGTTGACTTTATACCTTGTCTGACCACCGATTTATTGTATGTATCGGGGAGCTGGTTCATTCCCTTATTCACCTTTCCTCTGATTGGTCGGCAAGGCATATCACCGCTCCTAATTGGTTGACAACAATAATGTCGCAACCAATCTTAACGCTCGACTGAGGACCGAGACACAGGCCACCTCGCTTTGATGTCGTGGGGACCGGGCGGCCTGACTACATCACCCTCTATGGGAAAAATTAATTTCCCAGCCAATGGCGCCAAAGTCCAAACAATAATGGAATATGACGACTGAACTCCGGAATGTTGTGCCTGTTCTCAATTGGCTAACATGTTCCTATGCTGGCGTCCTTAATTGGATATTTAATATGTCGTAATTGTGTTTGTTTCCATAATTTCAGCGTCGAATACTAGTGAATGGTGTATAATACTGTACACTGTGCGAGGTACATCATATATATATATATATATATATATATATATATATATATATATATATATATATATATATATATATATATATATATATATATATATATATATGAAAATGGGTGTAATTTGGTAACGAGTTGGGAAGGGTTACGTGACTAACACTAATTATTATTATTATTATTATTATTATTATCACCACTCCCACTTCAACTGCCAACACAGTCAAGAATGGCTAAGAGAGAGAGAGTCAATAATGAACGTGTCAGCACACTTAACCACACACACACACACACCTCGACCCAAGAACCACAAATCGTAAAAATCGTTCTTGTTCACACTTTTACAAATACTTAAAAGTCGTCTATTAAATATTTTTCCACTCCACTAACGTGACCAATCGAAGGCGAGGAAAAGACTTGTTATTTTATTTGTATTTTTGGGTTTATAAAGTTTTCGTGGGGTGGCGGAGGGGAGAGAAGGGAAGGGGAGGAGAGGGGGAGAGGAAGGGGGGGGTGAGGGGGAGAGGAGGGGGGGTGAGGGGGAGTGGAAGGGGGTAAGGGGCGGGTAGGGTAAGCAGAAAAACGAAGGGAGTTTTTTTTTATACGTATAAGGAAAGTGTTTTATAGTAATCAGAATTATCAATATTGTTTATATACATTTGTTGCTTAAGTAAGATGTTGAATTCAGTTTGCAATCATTATTTTACACACACACACACACACACACACACACACACACACCTTTTCTCTGAGAATTTTTGGCCCCAACTACACATGACACATACATACATACATACATACATACACCGTACTCTCATTATCATAAAAATTCACTCAAGAAAACACCACACTTAGCACACAAACACACGGGAGGTAAAAAAAAAAAAACATTTGACAAACAAGAGTGTCTAGGGATTGGTCACTGTTGTTTGTATATGCTGATGATGATGTTCGTAGGGCAAGCAAGAGGAAGGGAAGGGAAGGGGAGAGGAAGAGAGGGAAGAGAAGGGAAGGGGAGGGAAGGGAAGGATAGTCTTTTAGTGTTTTAGTAAGAAAAGAATCCATAAGAGTTCCTAAATAATGACACAAAAAATAAACACACGTATCAGTTACCTTAGAGAGAGAAAACAGAAAGACTAAAAACCCAAACAAAAGAGTAGCGAGTGTTGTGAAGATGGCGGGAAACTCTTGGCGGGAAAACTCGGTCACCAACGTAAATAAACACAAAGTTGTGTTGTGTGTGTGGGGGGGGGAGCGTGCGATAATTACTTCTCAGGGGAAATAAATCTTCTCTATGGGGAGGGGGGGGGGATGGAGGTACCTGGGGGTGATTAGGGGATACGTTCTAATCATATCTCTGGGGATATATATTTTCTCTAGGGATAAAGGAAGAATGAAGTATTGATGAAATGGCGAAGGAATTTAATAGAATCGAAATTTGATGTGACTTAATACCATATATGTTTTGAATTTATATTTGTGAGAGAAATTTTGCCTAAAGGTTTTCAAATTTACTATTGTCGGTGTGATTTAGATAAGAGGCAGAAGCATAGACACTCAGCAGACATGGGAGGAGTAGAGAGAAGCCTACACGATGTGGTTATAGGGGGAAAAAAAGTCTTACGTTGATAGAAAACAAAAGATCGACCATTATTAATTACGTACTATTAGGAATTTATTTAATATGAAAACAAAGAAACGTAATTTAGACTTTTAGTTATATAATAAGGTTTAGAGGAATAATTGTAAATATTGTAATGGTTATAATTGACGGTATAGGAGGGTCAGGAGAAGACAGACAAGAGGAAAATAAATGAAATTGAAAGAAAAATAAAAGATGTGAACACAATAGAAGCATTTTAAACAGTACAAAGAAACTATAAACACGACAAAAGGGAAAATAAACAAAGAAATGAGGTTAAAAGGTTAAGAAAAGGAAGAATAAAGGTTAAGAAGAGAAGAGAAAGGGTTAAGGAAAAGGGAGAGAAAAGGTAATTTTTTTTAAGACTCAGGCCAGCACTGAGGGAACGAAAGATACGCGCGGGTCAGTAAGTTTTACTCTGTGAGGACAAGACGATAACCTTGTGTAATTAGTGTAAGGTTACGTACTGTAGCTGAGAGAGAGAGAGAGAGAGAGAATATTATCTCCCTTACTATATCTCCTTCACTTTGGAGCCCAGACGCCATATTTTATTTTACAGATGACAAAAATGGGTCGTTTTTTTTTCCCAAGTGAACGACTCTACTGATGACCTCTAGTGACCTGGTGTGACCTGGTGACCTAGTTACAAACAATAATAATAATAATAACACTATTACTACTACTACTGCTACTACTACTACTACCGTACTAATAATAATAAACAGGTTGAACTCTCTCATAGCATCATCAGTTAATTAAAAACAAAATGTATTAGGTTAACATGAGTATACATTGTCATCCATGAATACAGAATATATTATAATAATTCGGTATACTTGAGGTTAAAAATACATATAACTGAATCTCTAGACGAGGAGGCTGTAGCAAGACCCGGAGATAGTGTACATTATCCCAGGTAAAGAACTGGTGTTATGTCCGGGTCGTGTGGAAGAGACCTCAGTGCCACACATTGCTATTAACATCAACCTCTCGTCTCACACTCGGTTACCTATATATTTCGACAAAGATACAATGCTTTAAACAGTGTAGGAGAGGGAGGAGAGGTGTGTGAGAGGGAGGAGAGGTGTGTGAGAGGGAGGAGAGAGGTGTGTGAGAGGGATGGTGTGTGTAGGTGAGTGGGGTGGATAGGCAGCAAGTTAGGCAGGGCGGGTGGGGCGAGCACATCTTGTTAAGTTTGTGCAGCCAGCCAACAATGACATTGTTAGCGGCGCCTCGGCCTTCTTCCCGCTGCAGTTCGTTTCGTCTCAGAGTGTTCCGGGTCTTACCTTCCAGCGCACCACCTCCTCGCGCGCCACCAAAACACGTACGTTATTTCTTATTTCCTGGTTATATAGATAAAATGACGTAGTTTAAAGATACGTCTGTGGTTGTTAAGTAAAGTTAAGGAATTTTAGAGCATAATTAGAGTGAGTTTGGAGGTAAAGGAGAGGGATAGCGGCGGTAATAATGTGCGGTGTGCGGCAGAGCTTGTGGCAAACCAACTGCAGCCAGGGACACATTCTGCGGCTTCTCTCATATTTTCTGTCATTTCTGAAAAAAAAAATTAATTGGTTTTGTTTAGAAACAGAGGCGCGGCATCTTTAAAAAAACCCTCCAGCAACAGTAATATTCTCATCTACATAAAATTCAAACGGACTCAGAGAGAACTTGAGAGAGAGAGAGAGAGAGAGAGAGAGAGACTTTTTACGGAACGCTGACTACACAATACACACACACACATGTACGCACACACGCAGAACGCCAGCCAGGGTGTACGCGAGCAATTTCAGCGTAGCCTTAGGTAGAGGAGAGAGGGAGGTGGATAGGAGAGAGGGAGGTGGATAGGAGAGAAGTAGGTGGATAGGAGAGAGGTAGGTGGATAGGAGGCAGACGTAAAGTGGAAATATTTGAGGAACAGGAAATAAGGTGTGTGACTAATACCTTCCAGAGAGAGAGAGAGAGAGAGAGAGAGAGAGAGAGAGAGAGAGAGTAGGATGGGGCTGCCAGAGTGTGGAGGGAGACGAAGGGAGGAGATGAAAGAGAGAGAGAGAGAGAGAGAGAGAGAGAGAGAGAGAGAGATGAAAGGAACAGGGAGACGGAAGGAACAGAGACAGGGAAAAAAGGAGGAAGGAAGGAAAAAAGAAAATCACCAAAGCAATTTTCCTGTAACACAAACACACAGTTAACGATACTTCACCCTCTATAGATGACATCAGGTGCACTAGACGATGGCGGGGATGAATCCACCTTTATCATCAGTGTAAACAACTCAGCTTCTGATTACAGCGTCAGCCAGGACACAGTGAATAGTCTCCAAGATCACTCCACCAACCAACCATACCACCATCAACCATACCAAGACCATGTCACCATCAACCATACCAAGACCATGTCCCACCTTTGGTCCATCAACAACCATACCACCATCAACCATACCCTGACCACATCCCTCCCACCTTTGGTCCATCAACAACCATACCACCATCAACCATACCCTGACCATATCCCTCCCACCTCTGGTCCACCACCAACCATGTCACCATCAACCATACCCTGACCACATCCCTGACCACATCCCTCCATCACTGGGCCCCAACACCAAGCTCCTCGGCGTCACTAAACAGTACACGTCAGTACCATCGTCAGTTCTTCCTGCTGTAGTCTCCACCTCCTCCCGAGTCCCTGTGTGTCTCAGGTCATTAATGTTTGCACAACGTTCCTACTTCCTAACCTAACCTAACCTAAATATTCCCCCAAATAAAATAAAAAATTCCACATTTCAACAACGATACGAAACGAGCAAAAAAAAAATAATAATATCACTTAAAAAAAAAAAATAGCAATAGAGTTTTAGATTTTTATATATATTTTTTTTTCCGGAGGAGGAAGAAAGTTTGTGAAAGTTATAATTCCTGGGTTGAGTGGTGGTCCCGTCTCGAGTTTTGTCAGGGTGACTCATTAGGGGATACAGTGTGTTTCGTTTTTTTTACCAGGACGAGCTTGAGCCTGAGTTGCAGACAGTGTGAGAGGGGGTGAGGCTGTGACTGTCTTTTAAGTGAATTATTATTAAGAGTTTATTATTATTATTATTATTATTATTATTATTATTATTATTATTATTATTATTATTATTATTATTGAGTGAGTAGGTCAGACACACACACACATACACGTCTTGTTGAATTAACCCAAAGAAAAATAATATCAAATTACCATCTCTTGTTCTAAGGTCACCAGTTGATGATACAGTTAGTTCAGTGGTCGGTAGGCGCCAACCCTCAGAACTATAAGACTAATAATTAATAGATCGAATTTACTATATTATCCGTGACAGATTACCTACACTGACAGATTACCTACACTGACAGATTACCTACACTGACAGATTACCTACACTGACAGATTACCTAAACTGACAGATCACCTACACTGACAGATTACCTACATTGACAGATTACCTACACTGACAGATTACCTACACTGTCATTTATTTATTGTTTTACGTGTAGTTAATGTGTATAATATAAAGTTGTATAATGGTGTTAGTACAGGTAAGGCCATGACGCTTATTGGTAGGTGTGAATGGTGGTTAGGTTAGGTTAGGTTAGGTGAGCGTTTGGGTGATTAATCTTAAGAAGAAACAAACTTAGAGGCGTTTTTCTGTCAACACAAAACAACACAATCTTCTTTTTCGAGGACTTTCACTCTTCGAACACGCCTCTCCTCTCCATTCACTCTATATATGAATATGGATAAAGCATTTCACCTTAATTTAAATACATTAGCATATTTAATCAGACCTACATAAGAAAAATACACGCATGAGAGACCTAACCAAATTATCTTTACTAGGTATAAAAAAAATTCCTTGGTATAGTGATTCCCCTGGCTAGAATCTTAATTTTCAGCACGTTTTTTTTCCTTCTCCTTAAATCAGAGTAAAAAAATCAGCACTTCGTTAGCTTAGCGTCTTGTAGGTCGATAAGTGTTCATATTGACTGACTCACTCCTGGCGTCTAATATTATCTTTAGAGTAATTTATTTTATATTAATTTATCCTATGTTAATCTCTAAATTATATGATTCATTTTTTTTAGTACATATAGTTAGTATTGTGTATTGGTTTGTTGAGTGATTTATAATAAGTTTTAATATTGTGATTTTCATCTTCAAATTTGTTTTAGGTTGTTTCCCCTAATGGTCGTGTGGTGTATTCGACGCGAGACCCATTTCAGTATTTTTTATATCGTAGAATTATTCACCCTAAATGAGACAGGAGATTCACCTTATGATTTAGTTTCTCAAATATTCGTAAGTTATATACTACTTTCTGTAAATAGGAATTAATGAACGCATCTATATTGCACTTTGGCCGCCGATAACTCATGAACCTTTAAAAGTCGGATTCAGCCTCCGGATTCGTAAAGATTCATCCCTTAACTTATCCCGTAGTTCAGAATCAGCTAAAGTAGAGACTTGATGGAGTTTTAACGCCATTTTGGATGTATACTTTGTGCGAATGCCTAAAGGGAACCATAAGCGTGCTGACACCTTGGGAGGAAAGCGTTCGTGAAGTCTGTGAGAATCCAGGAAGGCTGAGGCAAGGATCATGTCCCGTCTATGTTTTACTCGCTTTCTTATGGGGCGAACCGGAGTACCTGCCTGCCCGCTTTCCCTTTAGATCGCTCCCGAGAGTAAAGAAACCACGTTAATTTTCGCTCTTACGTCCAGCTGAGAGTAGGGTCATATTCCAGTGTATTTTTGATAGGAGTTTTACTTACTGGGAGGAGGGAAGGGGAAGAGAGTAGAGGGAAGAGGGAGCGGTAAAGGAAGGGGGTTAATGGAGGGGCGGCTATATTCCTGATAAAAGTAATATGTCTTCGTTCGCGCTACTCTCTCTCTCTCTCTCTCTCTCTCTCTCTCTCTCTCTCTCTCTCTCTCTCTCTCTCTCTCTCTCTCTCTGTTTGTATATGTGTGTGTATTTTTGTGTGTGTCTGTTTGTGTCTGTCTGTGTATTAGACAGGGCACCATCTTGGAAACAAAAGACAATAAATTAACGGGTTTTAATGGAGGGTAAAATCACATCTTAAAAATTCCCCTAAAAAAGTTAAATTTCCCTAAAAAGTCTATAAAAAGTAAGAAAAAGTCCAGACAATTCTACATATTCCTAAAAAAAAAAAGAAGTGTTTCCTACAGTATGATAACTTAGGGTGACCTCTGACCTCTGACCTTTGAACTGTGATCTCTGACCCGTGACCTTTGACCTGTGACATTTGACCTCTGACCTCGAATGATGACTGGATTAAGATGTCCATTTTAGTTATGTGAACTTTTTCTTCTGTGACCTTCATCGTTGACCTCTGACCTAGCGTGGGTATAAACACTGAAACAAACAAACGCAGGAATTAACCGAGCAAACAAGAAAGGCTATTAGAGTCTCCTGTACACACAGGATTTTCTGCACAAAACCTGGAGAAACGTAAGACATCACTGTTATCAACAAGGCCATTGCACTAGGGCTGCCCACCAACCTGGTCTCCTGGAGAAACGTAAGACATCACTGTTATCAACAAGGCCATTGCACTAGGGCTGCCCACCAACCTGGTCTCCTGGCTCACTGATTACCTGAGTGAGCGTCGTCAGGCAGTGAGGTACCAGGGTTCTGTCTCCACATTCCAACACCTCACCTGCGGTGTTCCCCAGGGGACCAAGATGGGACCACTGTGCTTCTTAATCCTGATCAATGACTCTCTATCAGGCACTCCTCACAGGTGGAAGTACGTGGATGACTGCACTGTGGGGGTTACAGTGGACAACACAGCACCAGACTACTCATCGCTACAAGGCACCCTGGACAGGCTACAGGCATGGACTAAGGAGAATAAGGTCACCATCAATCACATCAAAACCGTAGTCATGCACTTCAATATTGCCACCACTCCAGTGTAAGCCCCAGCAGTCACAGTGGGTGCCCATCCTCTCCAGTTAGTGCAGTCGGCCAAACTCCTGGGTGTTACCATAGAACATAAACTGGACTGGAAGACCCATGTAAAGAACACAATCAAGGCAGCCTCGTACAGACTCTCCATGCTATGGCGACTCAGGTCCTCAGAGCTGAGGACTATCTACATTGCACTTATATTCCCAAAATTATCATATGCATCACCAGCCTGGTCGTCTTCTCTCAACTCTACCCAACAACGTCAGCTAGAGAAGGTACAGAAAAGGGCCTGCAGAATCATGCTCGGCGCAGACTACTCCGGCCACAACAACGCTCTCTCCACACTAGAAATGCCACCCCCCAGTGACCTCCACCACCACGCACTAGCAGGGTTTGGCAGTGGACTGCTGCACCATCCTCGTCATCGCCACCTCCTGCCACCGGCAGTCCCCCGCCCACCTCGCTCAGTCTGCCACTACAACAAAATACAGCCCATAAGAGCCCGCACTGATAGACATAAGAATAGCACCATCCCATCTATTGTTAAAATAATAAACAACTCCTGATTTATGTACTGTACAGCCCTGTAAATGTATTAAACGTATATTATTATGTTTAAATCACATGTAAGTCTGTATATTTTCAGCCACCGGCTGCAACTCTATTAATAAACCGTTTATTATTATTGTATTATTATTATTACACACACACACACACACACACACACACACACACCACACACACACACACCACCTTCAAAACCCCAATAACCACACCTTAAAATTTAATAAATGAATAACCAAACACATAGACTTTTTTCCCTATTTCCCTATTATTTTCCCCCACCATCCCTTCCTCAATAGTTCCCCGTAATCTCTTAATTTCCTCCGTGGGTTAATATAATGGGGGGTATTTCTTCACTAATCTCTCTGTTAATGGGTCTAATATCCGCTGGTGTTTTATGGTTGTGTTACTTGCTAAAAAAAAAAAGCCAGCAATCTGTTCCTTTTTCAGGGTTGGTTTAGTTGTTTGGGCATTAGCCACTTGTTTACGAGTCATAATACAGGGATTCGTTCGGAAGGTTCATTCGTGGTATTGATTGTAGGGTTCGGCTTCACTTAAGAGTGTGTGTGTGTGTTAGTGAATGAGTTAGTGGGTACGTCACCTCACACTACTAGTTTATCTTTGACAAATAATAACTGAAGAAGAAGAAGAGTATCACCACCAACAACAGAAGCAACAGGAACAATAACAGTAACAACAGAAGAAGTGGCAGAAGAATAACAAGAACAACAGTCAGAATAATACACAGTGGAGCAGAGATGCAGTTGGCGGTAGAATGTGCCCCTGGGAACACTCTCACCACTGCACCGGGAGACACAGGGAAAGTTCAGGTTTTACAATCTTGTTTTCCTGCCAAATTAAGGTAATGTGAATGGAATTAAGACCATATATTGGATTATATTGGATGGGAAGCGTCGCCAAAGGTCGCATTGGGAGGCCTTAAAGGGTCGGTTACACTCCGGCTAACGGTATGGACTAGTTCACATCCGCGGGGCTTAACGTCACGCCTCCCGCACTCTGCATATATGTCTCTGTTACTTTTAATCTACATCAGGATTTCGCTTACATTAACCACGAGTAAAAAGATAAATGTAGTGTTATATTTCCTCTTCTGTTGATGATTATTTTTTCCATAAGTGTGAAAAAAGACGAGAGAAAGAATATAAAATCCAGATCCAAATCCAATTCCTAGAAGTCTATCGTCTCTTGGCATTGAAATTCATCTCAAAAACCATAGGGAATAGAACTTAAAAAACAGAAAATGAAGAAGAAAAGCCTTGTCTGGGATTTTCTAAGTCCAAGACGAAGTACCCAATTTCTGGCGAAACAATTGAGGCAACTATCTTGGCTGGAAGAATCCCCAAGACGACGCCAAAAATATCATGATATTCCTACAGCTGGCAACTTACTCGCTTCCTACACATAGGCTAGAATATTCGATTGATACACACACACACACACTCACGCACACACACACACACACACACACACACACACACACTCACGCACACTCACACACACACACAGGCGCGCGACCGTAAAATTGGCGCCAAACTCACCTGATTGGGGGCGTGTTTTGTACTCCTTGAGGGACGTGGGTGGGCGTGGGTGGGCGTGCGTAGGGGTGTGTTATAGGTTTTCAGTAGTGGAAAGAGAGTTGAAGGAATGGATTAAAATGTGGAAGGAAGGAAGGAGGTTAATGGATGTGTCGAGGAAGAAGAAGAAGAAGGGTATTGGTAAGTGGTCTATGAAGGGTTGTGGTTACGGGTTGGTGCAGGTTGATGACGAGAAGGAAGGAAGGAAAGAGGAGAGGAAAGAAGGAAGGAAAAGAAGGAAGGAAGGAAGAAAAAAAGAAAGAAGGAAAGAGGAGAGGAAAGAAGGAAGGAAAAGAAGGAAGAAAAGAAGGAAGGAAAAGAAGGAAGGAAAAGAAGGAAGGAAGGAAGGAAGGAAGGATTAGAATGGGTAGTGGTCTCACCTGTTGAGATGTGTACACAGGTGAGTGAGGCAGTGAAGGTGAGGTAGCGAGAGAGGGTTATATTATACCAGACAGACAGACAGACAGACCAGACAGACAGACAGACCAGGCAAACAGACAGACAGACCAGGCAAACAGACAGACAGACAGACCAGACCCGGTTATAGAGGTGTTGAGGGTGACCACTTAAGATGCTGCCATACCTGTCAAACACCAGCGTCCATCCAATACTACACGCCTCCCACGCCCTCTCCACTATCCCACGCCCTCGCCACTATCCCACGCCTTCTCCACTATCCCACGCCCTCTCCACTATCCCACGCCCTCTCCACTATCCCACGCCCTCTCCACTATCCCACGCCCTCTCCACTATCCCACGCCCTCTCCACTAGCCCACGCCCTCTCCACTATCCCACGCCTTCTCTGCTATCCCACGCCCTCTCCACTATCCCACGCCCTCTCCACTATCCCACGCCCTCTCCACTATCCCACGCCTTCTCTGCTACTCATACCTCACGTCCAACCAAGACCACACGCCTTCCCCCTCCCCCTCTGGGTCACATAAGTGTCTCGTCTACACATTTTGTTTTTCCCACGCCTGCTGGTAGTGGTAGTAGTAGTGGTGGTAGGAATGGTGGTGGTGGCTGTAGTGGTGGCAGCAGTAGTAGTCATGGTGGTGATGGGAGTGGTGGCAGTAGTAAGAGTAGTGGTGGCAGTAGTAAGAGTAGTGGTGGCAGCAGTAGTAGTCATGGTGGTGATGGGAGTGGTGGCAGTAGTAAGTGTAATGGTGGCAGTAGTAGTGGTAGTAGTAGTAATGGTGAAGGTAGTAGTGTTGGTGGTAGTAGTGGTGGTGGCAGGAGAGTCGTACCTAATGACATTCTAATAACATATTGAAAACCAGTGGTGACGATAACAGTGTATTGATTACAGTAAATATTAGTCAACATCTCACAAACAACAAAATTAACAACTTTACAAACTGGTGATCATAAAAACAACAATTTCTTCATCTTATTTTGGTATAATTCTTTTAGTTCCGTTACCCATTCAGCTGTCACGTTATGTTGTGTCTCGCCTTCGTACGGTATACGGAATATTGTTATACGTAAACAATTTTCGTCCAGCGCCACAGAAATGTAGTTTTAAATGTTAAGCTCATTATACACAGTTAGTTCTGACCTTATGAGAGCTATTACTGTCTGATAAAAGTTCTTCTGACCATCTGATATTTATTATTAAACACATTAACGCAGATATAAATACCAAACTGACATTCGAAAATCACAATTTCCATTTCCATACTGTAATCTTCGACATGGTAATTGCTGGCGTCTGCTTAAGTATATACTGTTGTTACATTTCCTTTCCTTAGGTACTGTATTAATAAACTATGTCTAACCGCTACACGTCACTGGTTAAGCACAGGGTGTATTCGACGAGGGGATGAAACATTTCCTCACAGCATCATGACACAGCGGCCTGAACAACACACAACACCATAGGACCTACAGTTACAGGCATAACCCAAATTCGTTACTGACTTGTTTTGCACTTCCTAACTATCGTATACCACACCTGGTCTATCTGCCTCACTCGCTGCCTCGGTATTTTCTCCTTCATATGACCACTGATTGATTATACTGTGAAACTGGGAATAAAAACAACTTTCTTCTTTATGTCATAACTAATCCACCCGAGCGTTACTAGTTTTGATGATTATAATCTTGCTATATTTTCATCCATGAGTTCTGATCTGATAATATATATATTTTTTAAACTACTCTGTTTCAATGTTTGGTAGATAATTAAGTGACTAGACGCGCGCTATTTTGTCTTTGTCGGCGGTAATGTGGCCGAGAAGCATCCCAGGGGGTAAACAGCCAATGGCGAGGCAGTTCGGTAAGGTTAGGTAGTTTCTTTCAGTGGCGGCTCTTGCATAGGGCTGCAGAGAGGCAGTCCCCCAGACACTCACTGCCAGGCGTATGATTCCTTTAGAGAGACAGCTGAATAATACACTACCAACAAATATATCATTTTATATGTTATTTAATTATTTTCAATACGTTGCTAAGTGAATTTTCATTAAAATCAGACCAAAATTTAAGTTACTTTCATAGTTGCTGTCAATGCTGTACGATTCATGTCTGTTATTAATTGGCGCCGCTCAGTATCGTACAACGTGTGGACGGTGTGGTTAAGTCGTGTGGTTGAAAGGTGCTTTTCAACTTTGAAGAGAATTAAAACTATTTAGCGCAGTACCATGGTGAATGACAGACTGTCTGCTTTAACAGTGATATCCATTGAAAATAAAATGATAACAGAAATAAAGGATTTTAATGAAATAGTAATAAACAATTTTGCTACATCGAAGAGCAGACACGCCGACTTTATTTTCAATTAATACTGGTCCATCACTACTACCATGCCCTGGGAATTCGTGGACATCAACTACAACTCATACCTGAGGTAGGTCACCTACTGTTGTGTGAGGCTTGCAGTCCCTCCATTTTATTTTTCACGAGCCGCCACTGGTTTCTTTGGTTAGGTCTTCTCACAACGCTTCTGGTGCTTGGTTTTCTTATCAACTAAAGTTAGGGTTAGGTTTAATTTAGAAATATCCACTCTTTAACCCTTTTACTAAAACTAGTGTGTGTAACCATAAAACACAGTGAAATTGTTGCGTTTTTAAAATAGTTTTACATGAAAAATCGAAGGCGGGTCGTATAAAACCTCTTGTTGCTGAAACTCACTTATATAAACGATGAACTAAGGTACAATAACATACTAGATTATAATTCTATTCTTATCACTCGATCAAAATATCAGACGTCACAATAATAAACTTCTTAGTGTTTATGGTTGAGCCAGCGGACGCCATACTCTCCCTCGGTGGCGGGAAGTTTGAAATGATTTTATTGGTGGTAGTGATGTTAAGGGTGGCAGGAGATGTGTTGTTGTCAGAGATGTTGTCACAGGGGTAGGTGTTGTCAGGTGATCAAGACAGGTATTGTTATGGATGGTGGCAGGTGTTGTCAGGGATGATGGCAATGGGGAGATGTTGTCAAAGAAGAAATTGTTGGCAAGATTGGTGGTAACATCAAGGCAGGTGTTGTCAGGTGGTGGAAGAGAGACCACTAATTAATCAGGTACTTGAGCTAGACAACACCACTCAATATCACCTTCAATAATGACACCAAATTGTGAAAACCTCGGATGATCTGTGTGTGTGTGTGTCTGAGGAACCCTTCAATTATCCGGCCCACCATCTTTACACCTCCTAGTTATCCGAGTGTCTTCAATCTTCACTTGGTTATCCGGCCATCCGTACATTACTGCCAATCACTTATCCGGCCTTCAAGTTTGCAGCATCTTCACTACCTTCAAGCCGGAACATATCTTGATCGAGGGCACGACTCAGCCAAGGCGAGTCAGTGAGTCAGAGAGTCAGTCAGTTACCCTGGTCATGACTCAGCCACGGCGATATGGTCAGTGAGTCAGTGAGAACCAGTGAGTCAGTCAATTACCTGAGTCAATATAGCGGGGTTGAGAGAGGTCACCAATTGAAGGTCGAGATAATTAGACCTCATTATAGTGGTAATTTGATCATTGACTGAGGTATTTAGAGTTAACTATAGGGCGAGGTAATTAAGGTAGGTTAGGTAGGTTTAGGTTTGGTTAGGTTTGGTTAGGTTAGGTTTGGTTAGGTTAGGGTTGGTTGTATGGACGTTGGAAGTGTAGGTGAACCAGGGACAGCCTAGAATAGAATCGATTACACGCTATATGACCACACAGAAGCTATCACCACACTATGTCACTACACTATGTCACCACACACTGTCACCACACTATGTCACTATACTATGTCACTATACTGTCACTATATACTATATCACCCAGCACATACTACCATTTTACCTCACATTATCTACCTTGACGCATCACTACACACCACACATCACCAAACACCATCTACCACACCACACCACACCACACACACCACACCACACACCACACCATCACACCACCACACCACACCACACACCAGGCCGCCGTGTACTTGGCTATATTGATCAAAGAGACTTATTGTGACAGATGATCAAAGACTCAGTGTGTGTGTGTGTGTGTGTGCGTGTGTGTGTGTGAGTGAGTGAGATGCACCTGAGAAAATGCCAATTAGCATAGACGAAGAAATACTCCTAATTATCGAGTAAGACAAGGAGGAGATAGATATTCCTCAGGTGTTTATTTTTTATTTATTTTTACCTGATCTTGTTTTTAAAATGTCTCGCTATGTTGTGTTAGGTCGATTTTTCTTTTTCTTTTTGTCGATTCTTCTTAATTTTGGTCGATTTTTCTTATTTTTTGTCGATTCTTCTTAATTTTGGTCGATTTTTCTTTTTCTTTTGTCGATTCTTCTTAATTTTGGTCGATTTTTCTTATTTTTGGTCGATTTTTCTTAATGTTTTAAATAACATGATTATTTTTCCTATTTCTGTTATTGTTTTTATTAACTTTTTCTTTCGTAAGAATTTTATTAATGTTTTTCCATATTTTATATTACTGTATTTCCGTTTATATATTTGTTTTATGTTATTCGTCTATGTATTTGTCATGTAATTTAGTTTTATCTTTGTATTTAATAAATTCCTAAATATTTTTCCGGTTTTCGAGACTAAATTATTATCTGTCACACCCTCTCCTCTACTCTCCTTCTCTCTCTCTCTCATCTCCCTCTTACGTTCTTCATATTCCCTCTCTCTCTTCCTCCCTTGTTCCTCACTCTCCTCCGGCCTTATCTCTCTTCCTTCCTTCCTTCTCTCCTCCGGCCTTATCTCTCTTCCTTCCTTCCTTCTCTCCTCCGGCCTTATCTCTACCTTCCTCCTCACTCTTATCTCTTCTCCCTCGCCTCTCCAATTAGTCTCACAGTCTCTCACTCACACAGGACATCGATATCTCCCTCATCACGCAGCTCCTCCCGCAACCAATAACACTATCAACACACACACACACACACACACACACACTCACACACACACACACACACTAAAATCATCCCTCTAACCAAACCTAACCTAACCTAACCTAACCTAACCTAACCTAACCTAACCTAACCTAACCTAACCTAACCTAACCTGTCTCTATTGTTCACCTGTGTTCTTCATTACCTACAATTGTTTACGTCTGGTTGTTGTTGTTGTTTGTTTACCTGGTTGGCTCTGGCTCCTCATAAGCTCATTGGTGTTTACCTGGACACGGCCCGCCCTAATTACCCCAATTACGTTTACCTGTTCATTGTGAGGGCAGCCTATTTTAATTGTCAAGGGGAAGAGGGACGGAGACAAGCATATATTGGCTATCATGTAATGGGTTAATGGGTAAGTTAATAGGTGGTGAAATAGGTAGTAATAGGGAGTAATAGATAATGATGATATTATGCAGTAACAGGTAATGGTAATAATAGGTGATGAAATAGGTAAAAGTGAAACGAAATAGTCATAAATAGGTAATGATGAGAGAGTAGCGTTACCTATTAAGTTTATGGGGACAAGGGTGATTAAATTTTAACATAAATATGAATAATATAGTGTGAAAAAAATAGGAGTACATATTTAACAGGTGAGAAAGACGAGAGAGAGAGAGAGAGAGAGAGAGAGAGAGAGAGAGAGAGAGAGAGAGGTTAGGTTAATATTTAATCGTAAGGGAAGCGAGGGTTAATCTTAATGTATTTTATGGTTTCAATATTTAGCTGGTGGTAAGGGAAGGTGGAGAGGGGTAGATATTTAACGGGAGGGGGGTAGATATTTAATGACCAGAGGAACGACGGGAATGAGGGAAAGGGAGGGGGTGAGAATTTAATACCTCGTTACCAAAGTCTCAAATGGTCGTAAGTGATAATGTTTTAACACGTAAGAGGAGGCACGAGAACGCTATTGTTGTTATTTCTCTTAATATACGATAAAAAAGCTAAAAGTAACAGTGAAATAACGATAAATAACAATGAAATAACGACTAATAACAGTGATATAACCTTTCTTCCTACTTTCTTTCTCTCTTTCTGCTTCCATCTCTTTCCCTCCCTCTCTCTTTTGACCTCCTTCCCCCCTCTCTCTCTCTCTTCCTTCCTTCCTTCTTTCATCCCCTCCTTTCTTTCCTCTTCTCCCTTTCCCCCTCTACACGGTGGTTGATACACGCTAGCACATCACCTACCGCACATCACTCACTACAGACTAAGGCCTCTGTAGAAATACCAACCAGTTATTTAGGGCACAGTGCCAGCCAGTACTGTGATGAACCATTGGCACCATACGAGAGAGAGAGAGGTGGAGAAGAGAGAAGCGAAGGAGGGAGGGAAAAGGAGAGAAAAAGACAGATTAGAAGGAGAGAAAAAGACAGACAGACAGAGAGACAGTGTGTGAGGTTAATCTAGAGCATGTTTCACCATTGTAGACTTCATACGTCACCCCCCCCCCCCCAAAAAAAAAAAAAAAATGTTTAGTGTGGTCTATGTTGACGTTAAGCTTAAAATTGAACTAGTCAACCGGGAGAATTATTTGGTACGGTCGTGGGTTCGTTTTGTACGGTCGTGGGTTCGTTTTGTACGGTCATGGGTTAGTTTTGTACGGTCGTGGGTTAGTTTTGTATGGTCGTGGGTTCGTTTTGCACGGTCGTGGGTTCGTTTTGCACGGTCGTGGGTTCGTTTTGCACGGTCATAGGTTAGTTTTGTACGGTCGTGGGTTCGTTTTGCACGGTCATAGGTTAGTTTTGTACGGTCGTGGGTTCGTTTTGTACGGTCGTGGGTTAGTTTTGTACGGTCATGGGTTAGTTTTGTACGGTCATGGGTTACTTTTGTACGGAAGTGTAGGAGTAGGAAGAGGAAGCATCGGTGTTTACATTCTCATATCAAGTTTGTTTTTGTTTTGATTCTGTACTGATGATTTTCGACTGTTTTCTGGACGTCTTATTTGGTATTTTTTTTTTAGTTTTTGTTTCTAGATGATAAAATAATGTGAGGTAAGGTGAAGTGAGGTGAGGTGAAGTGGGGTGATGTGAGGTGAGGTGAGGCAAAGTGAGGTGAGGTGAAGTGGGGTGATGTGAGGTGAGGCGAGGTGAGGTGAGGTAAGGTGAAGTGAGAAGAGGTGAGGTGAGGAAATAAACGCACCACCAAAAATGTTAATTAAGAGCCGCCATCATAACACTGGCGTTACTTTTACATTTCCTGATGGTGTTGACTCGTTCACAACTGCGTCACGAGTCCTGCCATTGTGTTACATTATTATACTGTATGAATTAATGCTTTATATGTACTTAATTTAGTTTTAGAATTCAAGTAACTAATGATTTTCTTTTTAAACTCCAGAAATTATAATGGTTTTCTGTTTCAAAGTCATAAAAAACTTACACAGACACATATACACATACAAAAGCTTACACAGACACACACACACACACATACACAATGCTACGAGCAATCATAAGACAATTTAATATTTCAAATTATTTAGTCTCATTTCTTTACATTTCAAACTTATGATGTTCGGATATTTTTGTTTTTCAGACGACAGAGATAAAAAAATATTTCAGCACCAGTGAATAAAAATAAATAGTTCATGATAATAGGATGTGTTTTGGTAGGGGAAACGGAGGTAAAAATTTAAAGGCAAGAGATAATTAGGGTAAGTTTTCAGTGGGAGTGTGAACGAGACATGTAAATATCTAATGTAAGGGAGAACTTGAATAATTAAATAATATCATGAGCAATTGGATAAAGTTTTAATAATAAGCGAACCCGGTAACAAGTATTCAGTGGTATCAGGACCCGGGAACATATACTCAGTGGTAAAAGAATCCGGGAACAAATATTCAGTGGTATCAGGACCCGGGAACAAGAATATAGTGGTAAGAGGATTAGGATAAATATTTAACATTAAAGAGGAACAAGAGAGTAAATATTCAGGGACGAGGAGCGAGGGTAATAAATATACAATGGTGGAGGAGGCCGCTGGGTCAATATTAATACAGGTTGTGCTGGAGTGGTCGTGCTTGCCCGGAGCCGCTGCTGTCTCCCATGAATACCCAATGTGTTCCAATTTATCTTAAAAAACACCAGAAAACTAACGTAGTATATAATCCTCATCGTCTTATACATAATTTGCATATATATGTGTATGATTTATGTTTGTGTTATAATACACTATTAAATCGGAGCTTGTTCTTGAAATTGATGTATGTTTTAGGCAAGTTTTATTCATGATGGACAAATAGGAGTTAATTTTCTCTCATGATGCGACGTAAAACTCCTAATCTTCATACATATATACATTATGTATTATACAGTATGTATATATTCCATTAAGAGTGTACCAAGTAATATTTTTTTTGACAATAGTTATAATAAGGTATGTATATATGTATATGTACTGTATAATTGACTCACAACTATTGTATATGAATATGTGTAGGTATTTCATCATTCAATATAAGCTCATTAAAGCCAGTTTATCGTTCAAAGTTACATTAAACCACATCATGGTAGGCGGGAGGTAGCGGCAGCAGCTCACTCAGCGGCCCTACAGCATAAACGGCCAGAGTCTACAGTATATACCTATTTCTTCCTTATCACCTCCTTTTCCCTAATGGCTTGTGTAACTGTAGCATTTTTAGTTATGTAGCAACAACAGGTGTGTGTGTGTGTGTGTGTGAAGTGAGCATAGTATATTATTTAACTGCTCGTAACGTAAACAGAATCTATCTACCGCGTCTGAACATTACTAGACTTTGTGAGTTTCTGAGAGGTTAGAATACTTAGGATGGATGGATTTGGTTGGTAATATAACTAATGTTCTTGTTAAATATTTAGATTAGGTTAGGTTAGGTTAGGTTTGGTTAGGTTAGTTTGGATACACAACACATTGACTTAGTTTGCAAGTCTGTTTGTGTTTATCTGTTGTCATCGATACGTAAATTTTTTGTTCAGATATATTGATCTGTTTACCATTTATTGTTTTTATATTTACCAACAGGAATTAATGATTACGATAATTTTACTAAATGATAAAAGAGGTTAATGAGACGGGGGTAGAGAGGAGTAATAATATTTAAGTACGTTTTTATACTTGTAAAATGTGTAACGAAGAGAAAAATAATAATTGTTTTTGTAATTTCTTTCTTCCAATGGCAAAAGAAAGAAGAAATAAACACCAAAATGTTTTCTTTTTGTGTGAGCGTAAAATAAACTGCAACCAACTATCACTTCCTCCACAACTGTCGCCATTATCCTCAGATGATGAAGAAGAGAACATCGCCTTGCGCACTGTGTACATTCCCACCAGTTTCCATCCACCCACAAATAAAACAGTTTTGACGCTATTTCTCGCTATAACAAAATTAAACAATAATTTAGAGCGTCTTGTATGTCGAGACCAATAACACTTGAGGCTTATAAAGACATCGCCTTAAACCCACTGCAGCCAGCCAACCAACTTAGGATAGTTACTGGCAATTTCACGTAAAAGAAAACGGAATTATAGCAAAAGAAATGTAAAAGAAAATGGCTCGTTGTAAAATGAAGAGTAAGAGGAAACTTTGTGTTATAGAAGACATTTTATGGAGTAGTAAATATAACGAAGCAGGTGGTGTAGAAACGTCAACTAACAAAAAGAATATTACACAATGGAAAGCTGGTAAAATTGTATAAGTTGCCACACCACAGAATCTTGAGAATTTTATCTTTGCAATTAATAGTTCCGACAATTCTCAGACAAACCTAACCTAACCTAACCCTGGACCCCACCCCCCCCCCCCCCCCCGGGCATATAAGTCAATTGCGAAGGAAACGACATAGAAGAAAGGTGTCTTAGAACTGTTGGTGGCAATTTACACAACAATACCGGGATTCTTCATATATAAAACTTCCTTTAAATAAAATCTACTGTAAGAGAAGACACTGTAACAGAAAACGGAGGAAACAGAAGACGTAGGGAATATCTTGTAATAGAAAACGCGTTGCAGGTGGCGTGGCTGGGAGGGGGAACTAATCTTGGGTTGTGTGTGTAATTGAATCAGCTTGGTGGTTCCTCCTGCTGCTCCTGACGGCCACCACACACACACACACACACGGGTTTATCCTCTTCCCCTTCCCCCTTCCCTCTCTCCCCTTGACCACTGTCTGGTAGTTAGAATGGCGTCCCGTCAATCTGTCTACACACACACACACACACACATCATCATCATCATCATCATCGCTACTATCATCACCATTACCACCCCTATCACCATCGCACCACTATCCCCACTATTACCACCATCATCACTACACACTGTATTGGTCACAGAATCAAGCTGGTCTTCAAAGATTCCTGAATCTAATCTGCCCCTGAGGTTTAAGAACGCGAGTAACCAATTCATTTTTACTAGGTCCTGTGCACAGATGGTAGTCAGGTGGCGACTTAACTCTATTGCGATCTTAATGTAATAGAATTCGATCTCTTATAATCTTATTTCCAGTGAGTCAATAGAATTCGGTCTCTTTATCTCCAGTTAGACAGGCGGAAAGATTAACGTGTGGACCTTTGGGTGTGGACCAGAAGTTTACGTTAATTTTGTCATTTAATTGGTGTCAACATTATATGTCTAATTAAGGTGGAGTCTCAGTGGGATTTTGGTGCCATTATGGGTGGTAAATATTTGTATTCTGAGACTCTAAGACGAGGATAACTGATTCTCTATATTCGTTCATGATTTTCAATGGTTTCTACGTTGTTTTCTTTATTTTAATTGAAAGATAAGGTTTCTAGTTAAGGCATAGTCTCAGTGTAATATCGTCACCATTATCGTTGTTTTCTCTGTGCTGTTAGTTTCATTCTCACATCTCCAGTCAGGGGAAAATAATGACGCAGGAATATTAGACAGTGGACACAGAACAGCTGCCTCCCAATATCACTTAGGTCGTTTACTCTCCGTGGTGGAAGCTGGCGGCTACAGTCCCTCCCTCCCACTAATGCTCGCGACTTTCGGGAATGTATAGTCGACTTGGTAGGTTTGTCTGACTCACATCTTGGAGAAAGAAGTTTTTTCGTTTGCCAAGTCAAAAAATGTATTGTAAATAAGCCTAAAAGCCATTCATATCCTTAGTTAGACTATAATTAAGTTGTGAAATTGATTATTCTTGCCATCATGACCGTCAACCTTCCCAGCCTATTCAATACCTTCCAAATTTCGCTTAATATCTGGTCTTTTGTCTTTTCCTTTATCATGAAATCTAATCGAGAATTCACTTGTTTTTATAAGACAAAATCCACGAAAATAAATAGATACATTTACCGAAAAAAATATTGAATTCTATTATAATTTTAATCGACGAAGTAGCGTAGTTATGACCATTTTTTACTCGCTTAAAGACAACAAACAAATAAAACAAATTAAATACAATTCAGACAACTCAGAGGAACGTAATTAAAATGAAACCATGATGCCCTTGTGATAAATTCATTCGTTCTGTATAAAGATTGAGCTGGGCGTTGTTCATCCTGGGAATAAAGACCAGCCCGGGTGGACAGGGTGGCGCCAGGAGGAGTTTGAAGCCTAACAACCGTGAAATGGCTGAGTCGTCTTGTTACTGTTGGTCATGATGGTGGCCGTTCACTGTCAGCTACATTTTCTGGCTATCACTGTCAGGCATTCACTGTCAGGAACATTGTCAGTCACATACAGTCAGGCACTCACTGTCAACCACACTTTTGGCTTTCATACTAAAAATACGTTCACTTGTCAGCTACACTCTCTGGATCTCACTGTCAGCAAATCTCATTTATCTTCACAGTCAAAAAAAAAAATTTATTCTCACCAAAAATATCATTAAGCATCACTCCTGACCTTTGACCTCTGACCTCTATATTTCAACAACATCTCGACTACTGCACCTGGATTTATCACCTCACCTTACCTCGATCACGTTTACTGGGAAGCTGTCGTGAGTGAGGAGGGGGTGGTGGGGAAGGGGAGGTGGGGGTGGGAGGCGGTGGGGGTACGGGAGGGGGGGTAGGTCGGTGTGGTGGGGGTGGGGGGGTACGGGAGGGGGGGGGTAATGGGTCGTGTTGACATGTTACATTGGGAAGATTTCGTCCCGTGATTTAACCTACTGACGTGCGTGTGTGTGTGTGTGTGTGTGTGGGGAAGAGAAGGATAGGAAGGCAGGATGGGGGAGTGGAAGGGATGGGATAGTGAGAAGAAAACAAATAGGTAAGAATGGCTGTTGGGTGTTGGGAGGGGTGTTGGAGGGATGGATAGAGGTGTTGGAGGGATGGATAGAGGTGTTGGAGGGATGGATAGAGGTGTTGGAGGGATGGATAGTGGTGTTGGAGGGATGGATAGAGGTGTTGGAGGGATGGATAGAGGTGTTGGAGGGATGGAGAGAGGTGTTGGAGGGTGGGAAGGGGTTTTAGGAGGATGGGGTGGGGTGCGGGGGTTGGGGTGGTGGATAGGTATGGGATGACCTGCCTATCACGCGTCGATTTAGCGTCCGACGGTAATTCCTCCATAACACACAATAAGAGATAAGACCTAACCTGACCTGACCTAACCTAACCTAACCTAACCTAACCTAACCTAACCTTTCCCTCACCTGAGAATTAGTCTTCCTAACACCTCACATAAGACAGTTTCGGTAAAACCTCTATATAAAGGACTTTCGTATCTATTTAAGTTCGTTATATGGGGGTTTCATATATACCGGACCCTTGATATAACGGACTTTCCTCCTTATATAGTTCGTTATATAAGGGTTTCATATATTACGGACCCTCGATATGACGGACTTTCATATCTATATAGTTCATTAGATCCGAATTTCACATATAACGAAACCCTCGATATACCGGACTTTCTTCACCATATAATCCGTTAAATTGAGGTTTTACCGTATAGTCTACCTGTACTAAACGGGTATCTAACTATACCCTCATGCCCTACGCACTACCTCAAGCTGTTAGCAAGGGGTCGATCCTGGGGTCTGAGAGTTACTAAGTCAGTGCTATTACCACTCAGCCACCAAGGCTCATCCCTATTCACCGCCCACACAAGTCCTTTGATGTATGAACTAAACTTAATATGATAATTCTACTAAGACCTAGAGTGTGTGTGTGTCTGTGTGTGTGTGTGTGTGTGTGTGTGTGTCTTTCCTACGTCACACATGTTCTCCATAATAAAATACAAAACTAAATAAGACACATTATTCATGAAAACATTTAAATACGGTACAATAATTATATAACAATTTATTTCCTAAAAAAAAAGAAAATACTTAACTTTATTTTCTTCTTAATATTTTACCTCTTAGAAGTAAATAACTATTGTGGTAAACAGGAACTGGAAAGATCCTTATAACGGGGGTTGGTAGACAGTCGTACCTGCCCTGAATCTTAATTTACCTGGATGGAAATTATTTTGTAGGTATGCTCAGGTGAGGATAATTTGTGTAAAATTATTATTATTATTATTATTATTATTATTATTATTATTATTATTGTTTTTATTATTATTATTATTATTATTATTATTATTATTATTATTATTATTATTATTATTATTATTATTATTATTATTATTATTACTCTTGGTGTGTCGTGTTATGTTCATCTCCAGGGGTAAAACTCGCCAACACAAAGCAATTATCTCGTTTTCTCTCTTACACACACAATTATTCCTCTGTCTCCTCTTCTGTCATTTCAAAATACTTCCCTCCTTTAAATATTTCCACCTTAATACTTCTCACATCTTCTCTATTTACACTTTTATCACCTCCTCCCCCTTTTACACTCACTATAACCTAAACGCATTAACTCACCCCACACGGAACAGCTCCTTCACTCTATCTCGCTATTCTTCTTTTTTTAAACTTTCTCTGATGTTTTCACTCCCATGATTTATTTTATTTGTTTTAGTTGTATTTATTAGTGATGTTGTGTGTGTTTGTTTCGTCCTTGTGTTTGTATTTGTATTATTTTCTGGTTTTGTATAAGAGCATTGTACTGTATAGCGCGAGGGAAAGGTTATCGTACCGCATGACTCTCCCGGCAGCGCTGATTCACACACACGATACCTCCACATAACGGATTTTTCTCTCTTAATGTAATCCGTTAAATGGAAGTTTT
This sequence comes from Homarus gammarus, assembly GCA_958450375.1. NCBI lineage: Eukaryota > Metazoa > Arthropoda > Malacostraca > Decapoda > Nephropidae > Homarus > Homarus gammarus. The sequence continues at coordinate 67,534 of CAUDMG010000750.1, read as the reverse complement.
ATATATAACGAACCTTGATATAACGGACATTTAA
>CAUDMG010000750.1:50000-62500 GCA_958450375.1 Homarus gammarus | reverse complement strand
AACTATGACGATTTAGGTGTGATTTTGATGGTGTAAGAGGAAGTATGTAATGATTTTGTTGGTGAAGAAGTTAGTGATAAATTATTTTTTTTTGTTGAATGATTGTTATTTATGACTTTTAGGGGAGAAACAAACACACACAAACAAATAAACAAAAGACATTATTACAAACATCTATACGGACTTATTACACCTCAGACATTTTCCCAGACATACAGACACAAGTTACCCCTCCCCCCCCTAAGGCTTCATTGTTAACAGACAGACGTTAACTGATAGAGAAATACCATTATCTCTCTCCCTCTCTCCCTATATTTCTCTACCATTATCTCCCTCTCCCTTTCTTTCTCTACCATTATCTCCCTCTCCCTCTCTTTCTCTACCATTATCTCCCCCTCTCTCTCTCTCCCTCTCCCTCTCTTTCTCTACCATTATCTCCCTCTCTCTCACCCTACTTGATACACGCTCTTACAAATTACTCCCACGTTGTACCTCTCGCTCCTCCCTTCAGTAATTCCTTCATAACAACAAAATGAATCACTAACCCGGTACTGACCGCTGACTCCATCACCATTCCTGAGTTATAAAGGAGTATTGTAAAGTGTAGTGATGATTGTAAAGTGTAGTGATGATTGTAAAGTGTAGTGATGAGTGTAAAGTGTAGTGATGATTGTGATGCTGTTTATATTATACTAGGGAGTGAGCTCTACGTCTGGCAGTGAGGCGGGGTGTTTCTACGTCTGGCAGCGGGTGGGGATGGGGTTGCTTCCTACGTCTGACAGCGAGAGGGGTGTTTTCTACGTCTGGTAGCGAGTGGGGGGGGGGGGGGGGGTATTTCTACGTCTGACAGCGAGGGGGGTGCTTATGTCTGTCAGCGAGAGGGGTCGTGTTGTGGTGGATGCTGGGTTAAGATGAAGACTTTGGAATAAAATATCTCTTGGTAGTTTTCTCTCTCTCTCTCTCTCTCTCTCTCTCTCTCTCTCTCTCTCTCTCTCTCTCTCTCTCTCTCACGCATTACATTATTTTGCATATATTATCTCGTTATTCTTAATACACAACACCAATAAACATACATATCTTAATATTTTAGTGAGTGTTTACCTACATGTTCGTATATACGCTTACAGACACGAAAGTTCATATACCTTCATATACGCCTTCGAACACATACACTACTGGAAGGAAATTACTGATAAACAAACACACAAACATGGAATTCAAGCACAAACAGAGATATATTCCTCCCTTTTATAAGATTAATCTCCCTCATACACCATACTCCTCACCTCCCCCACACACCCTCCTTCCCTTCCCCTCCCCCACTCCCTCAGTCACCCACCACTCCCCCTTCCCCCCACTCCCCCTGCAGCAGCCCGCCGCCCTGACTGGCCCTTACAGCTCTCGGGGACGAAGAAGAAAAATTAAATCTATCCAAATGTTTCTTCCATTTTCCGGTCAGCTGGACGAGATCCATCCGGCGGCAGTCTGGCGAGACCTCCTGGGGCCAGGGGTGAGGGGGTGTGGTGGAGGGGGGTGGGGAGATGAGAGGGGGTGTTGGGAGGGGGAGATGAGGTAGTGGAGGTGGTGGAGGGAAGATGGGGAGAGGAGAGAAGGCGTGGGGGAGGTGGTGGAGTGGGTGGGGGAGGTTAGAGGGGGTGTTGGGAGGGGGAGGTGAGGTAGTGGAGGTGGTGGAGGGGTGGTGAAGAGAAGGGGTATTCAGGAGGGGAGGGGAGGGGAGGGGAAGTGTGAGAGTGGGAAGTGGAGTGGGGGATGAGAGGTGGGAAATGGTAGTAAGATGGAGTGGAGTGGGTAGGGGAGGGGAGATGGGGAGGAGAGGTAGGGGTAGTGGGAGAGTGAGAGGTGATGTGAGAAGGAAAAGAAGTGTAGGGGAAAGGGAGGCAACGTAAGGAAGAGACGAGGGAGAGAGAGAGAGAGAGAGAGAGAGAGAGAGAGAGAGAGAGAGAGAGAGAGAGAGAGAGAGACTCTGACCCACATAATCATTAATTGTTTCTTTAACCCACTTTTATATACAAGAAATAACATTAAATAAACTTCCCAATAAAAAAACAATACCCGTATCAGTCATCTTACAGAATTACCTTCATTTTCACTTCAATTTACATATTTTCACTTCAGTTAACCTTCATTTTCACTTCACTTTACAATACATTTTCAATATAATGTTATCAACGTATCTTTTACAGTTTGGTCTTTGTGTTGAGTTTAGTTCTGTGTGTTGACTCAGGTAAGCGTGAAGCTGACACGTACATCTCTAACTCATTAACAGGTGAAGAGCAGGTGAAAAATATAGCCTGGATGTATGGGGGAGAGAGAGAGAGAGAGAGTTATTAGAAGAAGGAAGAAAGGAAAGGAGAGAGAGAAGGAAGGAGTAGGAGAGAGAGAGAGAGGGAGAGATAAAAGAAGAAGGAAGGGAAGGAGAGACAGACGATAAAAGGGGATAAAAGAAAAACAGAGACGATGAGGAAGAGGGAAATTTTAATTGGCCAAAAAATGTTATAATTGGTAACGGTCACTTACAAAAAAGCTATAATTAGTTATATCCCTCTTTAAAACAGCTAAAATTAATGATAAACCTCTTTAAAACAGCTATTATTAGTTATATCCCTCTTTAAAACAGCTATAATTAGTTATATCCCTCTTTAAAACAGCTATAATTAAGGATAAACCTCTTTAAAACAGCTATAATTAATTATATACCTCTTTAAAAAGCTATAATTAGTTATATCCCTCTTTAAAACAGCTATAATTAATGATTTACCTCTTTAAAACAGCTATAATTGCCTATAACCCAGTCTTAAAACGTAGCTATGATTGACAATGATATCAATCTCAAAAATTAATTGTAGAGATGACGTCACTCGTGAACACAGCTATATTTGGCAAGACTGTTACTTTTAAAGCTATAATTTGCAAAGATATCAATCTTATTGGAAAAGCCTGCTATAACTGGTAATTATATCACTCTTAATAGCTCGGCTTTAGTTAAATAAGTACAAAGTATATATAATCATCCATAATGCGATAAACAGACATATAATCTTATCTCGGTTGATAATCCTTAATTGGCTATAATTTTCTATCATATATGAGTGATATATCGTTAATAAATACAATATATCGCTATAATTAATAACAGTCTTTCAATACGGATTATATAGTTTATTTCCGCTATATGTATATACCTATAATTGAATTATATATGACATGAGTAACGATAAACATTATATAATTAATCATTAATTGGTGAAAAGTGATATAATTAAATAATGGTGAAGGTATTTAAGTATTTTATGTTCGGTATAAGATTTTGGTAGCAGGTTCGCGCCCTCTGCTTTCACATAATGGCTTAGCCCCGTAGTCCCCTGAGGAGCTTTGTTGACACGACCGGAACGCCATCTGGGAACACATTTTAGCGTTATTTATCTCCGTTTCATCTTAATTTTTTACTTCTTCTTTCCACCGGATTTGTATTCTATGTTTTGAAATAAATTTGTAAGCTAAGAAAGAGTGAAATAACAATAATAAGTGAAGAGATGACTCCTTAATCTTTTGTATACGATAATTTCACTGTTTGAGTACAATGAGTTAACCCCTTGAGTACATACACTTTACATACAATCAAATTCAGGTTAACAATAAAAATTTCATCTCAAGTACAGTGTTGTCTAAGTACTTGATCAAGCGAGACACAACAGAAAGACAAACACAATAACAACGTCACACAAACACACTCTGACCTCTTCTCTATACTGTTGCTCTGGAATCCATAGTGGGGGGTTATACATACAGTCGCTTGCATTAAGACCTGGTACAGTCACTGGTGTGTTTTGTGAAATGTGGCAGATCTGTGTTTGTTTACATTATATTAAAACTCCCAGAATGGCCCTAGACAATAGTAGCCTGATTAAAGGTATCTGATAACCCTTCCACAGTGCCACATCCCATATAATGCCCCAGCCACTGTACCAGGTGTAAATGCAGTCGACTGTACATATGACTCACTGGGGGTAATACCTACATATGTGACTTTCAGACCTGCAGTTAGTACTATCGGATATAAGTTTGGGATTATTTGTAAAACTAATGGAAGGTCTTAACGCTAAATCTACGAAATTTGTTGGACAAGGCTTAAAATAACACACATACTCACGTACACACGATATACATACACATCATCATCATCACCACATCATCATCATCACCACATCATCATCATCACCACATCATCATCATCATCACCACATCATCACCACCACATCATCATATCATCACCATCGTCATCATGCAATTAGTTCACAAACACATATAATATATAAACGTACCAACACACAACTTTTTCAGCAACGTTAAGAGCCTAGTTAGTGATGAGTATAAAACAGCTTAAAGTCCTTTCAATTATAGGATTATTTTTACCACTTTCCCCCCTCCCTCCTCCTCCTCCCCCCCCCCCTGCCCCTGCCCCTCCCCCTCCCCCTGCCCCTCCCGAGGCCAATGGGCAAGTTCAGAATAACGACGAAACTTAGAATCTATTTTCCCTCCGTTTTCTTTTTCCGGTTTTAAGTTTGGGTTTCAAGAGAGAGAGAGAGAGAGAGATACTTGAAGCCCTTAATACAAGACTGGACTCACTATGTTCTTGGTTAGTTCAGGCGAATTTTCTCACTGGTGCTTTAGGGAATTACTTGTCTTTCCCCCCTCCCCTCTTCCTCTTCCCCCCCCCCCTCCCCTCTTCCCCCCCCCCCTCCCCAGCCACAGTTTTCCCCCCAGATGGTGTAATTATTCCTCAGTGATCCAGTTAGTCAGGGAGTCAATGGCATGGCGGGGAAAAAATTGACAGCGTTTAGATATCGATTTTTTTTTTATATATACGATTGAACCATTATGAAAAATCACTCTTGCTCGATAATGAGAAAAGATATAAAATGTTTCTAATCAAAGGAGAGAAGATTGAATACTTAAGATACTAGATAATAGAAGGTTAATTGACCAATACAGATGAGGAAATAGCAGATAATGAATTAGAGAAATTGTTATTGGAGTCTATACCTTGTTAGTAGTTGGTACCATATGGTTAGAAGGAGTATATGGTGTTAGGAGACTCAGTAAACACAAACATCAAGAGACTCAGTAAACGCAAACATCAAGAGACTCAGTAAACACAAACATCAAGAGACTCAGTAAACACCCTGTATAACATATGGTCTCATAACTAATATAACCAATAATCAGTTAACAGTATTTTGTCTTCCTGTAATTGGACTCAGTGAGGCTTATAACCTCCCAGTGGGGGGGGGGGGGGGGCAGGGGGGTCACTAGGCTTTAAAATTGACGAAACACAAAAATAATGTCACCTGAGTCACTGAACAATCATACACGTATTTTAAATTCTTGTTATTTATAGTATATATCACTACAATCGTTATTATTTAGTTGTTGTAAATAATATATAATACAAGATAAATTATTGTATTTCGTTCATATTAACTATTTTTTTTTGTTTAATTGCTGTGAAATGATTTTAATTCAACATCAAAGGCCATCACACCGCGGTCCATCTAGCGGAGATCAGGGGGACGTCCCTTTCGCCTCACCGAAGACGTCACCGATAGATGGCAGTGATCGCCCCGTGACGTCACTGTCCTTAATTGTAAACAAACATGGCACAGCTGAGGGAACGGCTTAATTCAATTAGGGAGTTGAATTCCTGGAAGTAACCCTTGGCTCTGAGACTATCAACACGAGAGGATCAGACGAACACAGGAGAAAAGGGTGACTAAGAATTGATTATTGGTTGAGTTTAGATAAAATAGGTAAGGTGGATTAAGGAGTTGTGGATGTAGTTAAAAGAGAGAATACTTTCCCTGTTCGACGATAGATGGCAGCAGCTGTAGTGATTTTTGTAGTCTGTTTCGATTGTCTTTTGTTTTCGTCGTTACTGAGAGAAAACCGAATGAAATTTTCTTTCGATTTTGTTTTGCAATAATAGCTTTTATCTTTGGCTACAAATCTAGGTTGTTTACAAAAGGTGATGCAGTACAGTTCAATATTTTGGATGCGTAACTTACTCAAGGGACTCTGTAAACACAAACACCAAGGGACTCTGTAAACACAAACACCAAGGGACTCTGTAAACACAAACACCAAGGGACTCTGTAAACACAAACATCAAGGGACTCTGTAAACACAAACATCAAGGGACTCTGTAAACACAAACATCAAGGGACTCTGTAAACACAAACATCAAGGGACTCTGTAAGCACAAACATCAAGGGATTCTGTAAACACAAACACCAAGGGACTCTGTAAACACAAACACCAAGGGACTCTGTAAACACAAACACCAAAGGACTCTGTAAGCACAAACACCAAAGGACTCTGTAAACACAAACACCAAGGGACTCTGTAAACACAAACACCAAGGGACTCTGTAAACACAAACATCAAGGGACTCTGTAAGCACAAACACCAAAGGACTCTGTAAACACAAACACCAAGGGACTCTGTAAACACAAACACCAAAGGACTCTGTAAACACAAACACCAAGGGACTCTGTAAGCACAAACACCAAAGGACTCTGTAAACACAAACACCAATTGAGGATAAGTTTAATGAAGAAAATTGAGTCTTCAAATTTATATAATGAAATGAGTTAAATGCCGAAGGTCTAATGGCTTTCTTTATATAAAAAAAACAAACTAATATTTAATAAAATCTCCTAAAAATTTTCAGTGACATAAAAAAAATATTCTAAACAATACTCTCTTTTACGTATGTACAGCCATAGTATCAGTACTTCATTATATAATATTTATCCCAACGTGAAAAACCCACAACTCACAGTCTTGACAAGTTAATGAATCCGAGTCCATCTTGTTTCGAACCCAAAGCTTCAGAAAAGAGTCAAAACCAATCAACTACTGAATTAACACCCCCACGTCGAGACTACTGATGAAGAAGAAGAATGAAACCTGCTTCGAAACTCTCGTGGGTAAGTTTTTCTAATTTAGGGGTTTCAAAGTGTCAAAAGCTTCAAAATTGAGGGTTCGAAGCGACGGATAGCGGTGGTAGTGGATGAGGTGTGGGGAGAGGGGGAGGAGGAGGGGTGGGTGGGAGGGGGATGAGTGGGGAGAGAGGGAGGAGGGGGGGAGGGGGATGAGTGGGGAGAGAGGGAGGAGGAGGGGAGGGGGATGAATGAGAGTTTTTCTTCTCAAATAACTTTCCAAGATTATGAGAAATTTGCTTGGGAAAGAAGAGGAAGGATGGTTGGAGAAGGTGATAAAAGGTGACAAATACGACAAATAAGCAGAGGACTTGGGGAGATATGAAGAAGGAGGAGAGGCAGACGAAGGAGATGGTATTTTTTTGAAGATTAGATGCACCGAGGGAAGAGAGAGAGAGAGAGAGAGAGAGAGAGAGAGAGAGAGAGAGAGAGAGAGAGAGAGAGAGAGACCCCCTAGCCGTCACAAACGTCACATGGCCGTCTAAAAACGTTACCTGGCCGTCACAAAACGTCACCTGGCCGTCACCTTCTCGTAACAAGGGTCAACGGTGGAGCTGGTCGGCCATAACCATCTCCCGCGGACTCCAAATTATTCCCCAAGATGTGAATAAAATTTTTTAGAACCTTCTCTCCATAAGGTAATATTTTCCTTGCTATCTTCAGGTGTGTAGATATTGAGCCAGGCAGGTGTATTCGTCTGGCCAGGTAGGTATATATTACAGGTGTAGGATAGAACCAGGTGTGTTTTTTTGGAGAGATTTTGAGGTTGAATAGGTAGTTGTGTGTGGGGGGGGGGGAGGGGGGGGAGACAGGTGTGTGTGTGTGGGGGGGGAGACAGGTGTGTGTGTGTGGGGGGGGAGACAGGTGTGTTTTGGGGGGATAGGTGTGTATACGGGGGAGACAGGTGTGGTGTGTGTGTTGGTTAGAACATTTGGGAAAGAACAGGTGTGTCTTTGTACAGATGTGGGATAGGACAGGTGTAGGTTAGAATAGAGGAGATTAAGAATAGGTGTGTGTGTGTGTGTGTGTGTGTGTGTGTGTGTGTGTTCTTTCCTCTCATCTTTCTTTTATCTGTTTGTCTCTCTCTCTCTCTCTCTCTCTCTCTCTCTCTCTCTCTCTCTCTCTCTCTCTCTCTCTCTCTCTCTCTCTCTCTCTCTCCTTCACTCCTTATCCTCTTCCCTTTCTCTCCATCTCTACCCCGGGTGAGTGAGCGAATGTCCGGGAGAATCCAGTTATCAGGTACTGCGCCTCTTCCTCATTCGTAAAGGTCTATTTTTGGCCACCTAACCCTATTTTCGTCTCTTTCTGTCTATGTCTTTCTCACCTTCTATGCTTCACACACCTTTCTCAACACCCCCATGATACCAACAAGTTCTCATTCCTTCTCATTATTCTTCGGGACTTGTGTGTGTGTGTCTCATCCTTCTCCATGTCTTCCTACCTCTTCTCTCTGTCTCTCCCCCCTTCACCGCATCATTACCCACCCCAGCAGGTAGAGAGACAAGGTGAGAGGGAGACACTGTTCCACCTATTCCATCCCCAGGGAGCCTATGACCCTTTCCTCCTCCCTCTTCCCTTCCTCTTCTCTCCCTCCCTCCCTCCCTCTCTCTCTGTCTCCAAATAAGGTAATGATGGCCACCTCACCCACCATGGCCACCTGCCCCCATGATGGCCACCTCCCCCCACCATGGTCACCTGTCCCCCCCCCCCCCCCATGCCTCCCACGTTAGCCACCTGTCCCCACGATAGCCACCTGCCCCCCCCATGAAGGACACCTGCCCCACCATGGCCACCTGCCCCACCATGGCCACCCTGCCCCCATTATGGCCACCTCTTCCCCCCCACACACACTAAGCTCACTGGCTCACTCGATATACGACAGGTGGGAAAAACGGTTCTCTTTCCCACCCATTGGACTGAACCGTGAGAGAGAGAGAGAGAGAGAGAGAGAGAGAGAGAGAGAGAGAGAGAGAGAGAGTATGTATGTATGTATGTGTTTTATATGTATAGTTGGATTATGTATGCGTGTATGAATGTGTGTGTGTGTGTGTGTGTGTGTGTGTGTGTTAGTGGTGCCCCCATACACCAGGTAGCAACACAGGTGAGTCAGCCAGGTAGTATGAGAGGGTGTCACTGTACCTACTTCACTGTACCTTGATGTTTGTGACGGTTTTAACCCTATCACTACGGCGAGGGGGGAGGGGAGAGACGGTAGGGAGAAGGGGGGTAGTGGGAGGGGGAGAGGAGAGGTAGGGGGTAGGGAGGGGGAAGGAAGGGGGAGAAAGGAGAGGAGGGGGAAGGGAGGGGGAAGGAAGGGGAAGAAAGGAGAGGAGGGGGAAAGGTGTTAGTAGACTCTCTCCATCAATGTCTTCTTGTCCAATATTTGATTTAATTTATTCCAATTTTATTTTTTTTAGAATTTTAAGATTTATTTTTGTATCCCATTAAGTGTATGAATTAACCTCAAGAATATGTTTATGAATAAATTTGTATCATAAATAAATCGTTTTGTTTGGTATAAATTCCATATTATTTCCTTCAGATGTTTAGAATTTCACTTAAATATTATTCCCGACAAGAACTTTAAATAAACAAGTGTTTTATCTCGTGTTTGTGTTTATGTTGGAAACTTACTTAAAACACCAGATGGTTATTGAGAACCTGTGTTTTTTTCCGGGTTATTTGAGATTTTGGTGTTTTTTTTCCACCTCCAGGAATATATACTTTTAATGTCTGGGTTAATGGCGTGTTTTTCGTGGGTCTTAGTGCGTATATTTTTCTCGTGAGGAGGAGGAGGAGTAGGAGGAGGAGGAAGAAGGAGAGGAGGAGGAGGAAGAAGGAGAGGAGGAGGAGGAAGAAGACGAAGGAGAGGAGGAGGAAGGAGAGGAGGAGGAAGGAGAGGAGGAGGAGGAGGAGGAGGGGGAGGAAGGAGACGAAGGAGAGGAGGAGGAAGGAGAGGAGGAGGAGGAGGACGAGGGGGAGGAAGGAGAGGAAGGAGAGGAGGAGGAAGGAGAGGAGGGGGAGGAGGAGGAGGAAGGGGAGGAAGGAGAGGAGGGAGGTGTGGTGTGTTGATATAGTCAGCTGGTAATATTTCCCACTAGTCAGTCACTTAGTCAACCTGTACTCTGAGCATACACTCTGCTTGTACTCTGTTTATCTCTTTATCTTCACTCTACTTGTACTCACGAATGTACTCTAAACTTACACCCTCATTCTAATTGTACTTATAAACGTACTCTTGACTTCCACTCATACTCATACTGTCTGTACTCATTTGTACTGTAAATCGTACTCTTAAGATAATTCTATAAAAAACATCAACTCTAATATGCAGTGATTTTCATTTATTTATTTATTCTGTTCATAAATTAATGACCTTGCTTTCTATATATGAGTTCTCAATAGTAATTAGTAGTTCAGGTACCCAGGTGTTCATTTATTAAAAGGTAAGAAACAGGAAAAAAAATTGAATGTTTTTTTCCTTTAGTTTTTAAATTTTTTTTAGAAGAATTTTTAATTTTTTTTGTGATGTAATTTTTTTTCGATTTTTTAGTCGATTTTTATTCAAAATTTCCGGTTTTTCGTCTGTTTTTACTCATTTATTTCCTTTCGTCACTTGAGAATCTTTCCATCTCTATTTTTCATCTACAGTGAGTTTTCCTTCTTTTTTCTCTCCCTCTCCCTCCCTCTGCCATTTTCATTCGAGGAAATTTGCATAATGCGTAATTGCATGTCCGAATCCGCATTCATCCTCGAGGAGATCCGCACAATGCGTAATTCTCCGTAAGTAGATCGTAGCTATCGTCAATCAATGCGTTTTACAAATCAGCATTTTTCATTTCGGCCGATTCGCATAGTAAGGCCACGGTCGACTGCGTCCGATTGCCTGGGTGGGTCCTTGACTTGGTCTTAGCGGCGTGAGGGCCCTCGACAGCCACGAGTGGGGGAGGGGGAGGGATGAGGGTCAATGCCTCACTGGTTACGAATGAAGCCAGAACTCACGCACCCGGGAACGGCAGTGAGAGAGAGAGAGAGAGAGAGAGAGAGAGAGAGAGAGAGAGAGAGAAAATAATAAGGTGAAAATAGTGCACAGATGATGGGCAGGTAAGGTCATATGTCCTTGGAAAAAAAACATATTTTTTTTTTTTTTTTTTTATAAATAAACAAATAATTAACAAATATAAGACGACATGATTTTATAAATATTTAATTACATGAAAAAATAATTGAAAAAGTTTATTAGAATTAATTACTCGTTAACTAAGAGCCACGTTGATGGTGAATAAATAATTAATGTGACCTTGACCTCTGACCCCCCCCCCCCCCCCACACACACACACACACTTGGCGTTGGTGTACTGCACTGACTCTACAGACATACAGACACATAGACGTACATACAGACGCACAGACTCCCATACAGACACAGAGATGTTCATATACACACACAGACGCCCATACAGACACACATACGGACGGACACACCCCTAATGCTTAACTCTTTGTATGTCCGATGGTCTGTGTTTTGAGAGAGAGAGAGAGAGAGAGAGAGAGAGAGAGAGAGAGAGAGACCCATACAGATACTGAGGGAAGGAGGAGTAGGAGTTGGAGTAAGAGTAGAGGAGGAGTAGGAGGTAGGAGTGAGGGCTCGACCATTCAAGGCCAGACTCCCTGGAGTATAATTTAGCTAGCAAACATTGAAGCCTTTTGTAAGACACTGTAGCGAGATGCTGAATCTGTTATCTCTCTCTCTCTCTCTCTCTCTCTCTCTCTCTCTCTCTCTCTCTCTTTCTCTCTCTCTCTCTTAGCACTCCAGGACACTTTATGGAACCCTCTCTCCCATCTTTGCTTTCTACCTCACCCTCCAACCTCACCCTCCAACCTCACCCTCCAACCATCAATTACCTCCTCCTCCAACCTCACCCTCCAACCATCAATTACCTCCTCCTCGTGACTTTGTTTGATCTTTCAGCCTTTTTTCTATATAATGATGTATACAGTGTCCTCTTCCCCCCCCCCTTCTTTCCCCTCACCCCCCTCCCCTTCTTTCCCCTCACCCCCTCTTCCCTTCTTCCCTCTCTCCCCCTCACTTTCTCTCCCTTTCCCTCCTCCTCCTCCTCTTTTCTCCCTCTTTATCCTTGTTCCTTTCACACTCTCTCTCTCCCCTTCTCCCAATTACTCTTTCTTCTCTATTCCTTTCCATACTCTCCTCCGTTCCTCTTCCCCTTCCCTACTCTTCTCCCTCTCTTTCCTCCCCCCTCCCTCCCGAGAATCTTCTTCCTCTCCTCTTCACTACCCCTCCTTCCTTCCCTCTTCCTTCCCACCCTTCTCCCTTCCCTAACTTTACCTCTTCCTTACCCCCTCCACCACCCCCCTCCCCCCTCCACCCCCCTCCCCCTCCACCCCCTCCCCCTCCCCCTCCACTCCACCCCCTCCCCCTCCACCCCCTCCCCCACCACCCCCCTCCCCCTCCACCCCCTC
>CAUDMG010000750.1:32500-42500 GCA_958450375.1 Homarus gammarus | reverse complement strand
GGTGGTTGTGAGTGTGGTTGGTGGTGGTTGTGAGTGTGGTTGGTGGTGGTTGTGAGTGTGGTTGGTGGTGGTTGTGAGTGTGGTTGGTGGTGGTTGTGAGTGTGGTGGTGGTGGTTGTGAGTGTGGTTGGTGGTGGTTGTGAGTGTGGTTGGTGGTGGTTGTGAGTGTGGTTGTTGGTGGTTGTGAGTGTGGTTGGTGGTGGTTGTGAGTGTGGTTGTTGGTGGTTGTGAGTGTGGTTGGTGGTGGTTGTGAGTGTGGTTGTTGGTGGTTGTGAGTGTGGTTGTTGGTGGTTGTGAGTGTGGTTGGTGGTGGTTGTGAGTGTGGTTGGTGGTGGTTGTGAGTGTGGTTGGTGGTGGTTGTGAGTGTGGTTGGTGGTGGTTGTGAGTGTGGTTGGTGGTGTTGTGAGTGTGGTTGGTGGTGGTTGTGAGTGTGGTTGGTGGTGGTTGTGAGTGTGGTTGGTGGTGGTTGTGAGTGTGGTTGGTGGTGGTTGTGAGTGTGGTTGGTGGTGGTTGTGAGTGTGGTGGTTGTGAGTGTGGTTGGTGTGGTTGTGAGTGTGTTGGTGGTTGTGAGTGTGGTTGTTGGTGGTTGTGAGTGTGGTTGGTGGTGGTTGTGAGTGTGGTTGGTGGTGGTTGTGAGTGTGGTTGGTGGTGGTTGTGAGTGTGGTTGGTGGTGGTTGTGAGTGTGGTTGTTGGTGGTTGTGAGTGTGGTTGTTGGTGGTTGTGAGTGTGTTGGTGGTGGTTGTGAGTGTGGTTTGTGGTGGTTGTGAGTGTGGTTGGTGGTGGTTGTGAGTGTGGTTGGTGGTGGTTGTGAGTGTGGTTGGTGGTGGTTGTGAGTGTGGTGGTTGGTGGTTGTGAGGTGGTTGGTGGTGGGTGTGAGTGTGGTTGGTGGTGGTTGTGAGTGTGGTTGGTGGTGGTTGTGAGTGTGGTTGGTGGTGGTTGTGAGTGTGGTTGGTGGTGGTTGTGAGTGTGGGTGTGTGTGGTGTGGTTGTGAGTGTGGTTGGTGGTGGTTGTGAGTGTGGTTGGTGGTGTTGTGAGTGTGGTTGGTGGTGGTTGTGAGTGTGGTTGGTGGTGGTTGTGAGTGTGGTTGGTGTGGTTGTGAGTGTGGTTGGTGGTGGTTGTGAGTGTGGTTGTTGGTGGTTGTGAGTGTGGTTGGTGGTGGTTGTGAGTGTGGTTGTTGGTGGTTGTGAGTGTGGTTGGTGGTGGTTGTGAGTGTGGTTGGTGGTGGTTGTGAGTGTGGTTGGTGGTGGTTGTGGTGTGGTGGTTGTGAGTGTGGTTGGTGGTGGTTTGTGAGTGTGGTTGGTGGTGGTTGTGAGTGTGGTTGTTGTGTGTGGTGTTTGTGGTGGTTGTGAGTGTGGTTGGTGGTGGTTGTGAGTGTGGTTGGTGGTGGTTGTGAGTGTGTTGGTGGTGGTTGTGAGTGTGGTTGGTGGTGGTTGTGAGTGTGGTTGTTGGTGGTTGTGAGTGTGGTTGGTGGTGGTTGTGAGTGTGGTTGGTGGTGGTTGTGAGTGTGGTTGTTGGTGGTTGTGAGTGTGGTTGGTGGTGGTTGTGAGTGTGGTTGGTGGTGGTTGTGAGTGTGGTTGGTGGTGGTTGTGAGTGTGGTTGTTGGTGGTTGTGAGTGTGGTTGGTGGTGGTTGTGAGTGTGGTTGGTGGTGGTTGTGAGTGTGGTTGGTGGTGGTTGTGAGTGTGGTTGGTGGTGGTTGTGAGTGTGGTTGGTGGTGGTTGTGAGTGTGGTTGTGCGGTGTTGTGTGAGTGTGGTTGGTGTGGTTGTGAGTGTGGTTGGTGGTGGTTGTGAGTGTGGTTGGTGGTGGTTGTGAGTGTGGTTGGTGGTGGTTGTGAGTGTGGTTGGTGGTGGTTGTGAGTGTGGTTGGTGGTGGTTGTGAGTGTGGTTGTTGGTGGTTGTGAGTGTGGTTGGTGGTGGTTGTGAGTGTGGTTGGTGGTGGTTGTGAGTGTGGTTGTGGTGTTGTGAGTGTGGTTGGTGGTGGTTGTGAGTGTGGTTGGTGGTGGTTGTGAGTGTGGTGGTTGTGAGTGTGGTTGGTGGTGGTTGTGAGTGTGGTTGGTGGTGGTTGTGAGTGTGTTGGTGTTGGTTGTGAGTGTGGTGGTTGTGAGTGTGGTTGGTGGTGGTTGTGATAGTGGTTGTGGGTGGTTGTGAGTGTGGTTGGTTGGTGGTGTGTGAGTGTGGTTGGTGGTGGTTGTGAGTGTGGTTGTTGGTGGTTGTGAGTGTGGTTGTGGTGGTTGTGAGTGTGGTTGGTGGTGGTTGTGAGTGTGGTTGTTGGTGGTTGTGAGTGTGGTTGGTGGTGGTTGTGAGTGTGGTTGGTGGTGGTTGTGAGTGTGGTTGGTGGTGGTGGTGGTGTGGTTGTTGGTGGTTGTGAGTGTGGGTTGGTGGTGGTTGTGAGTGTGGTGGTGGTGGTTGTGAGTGTGGTTGGTGGTGGTTGTGAGTGTGGTGGTTGTGAGTGTGGTTGGTGGTGGTTGTGAGTGTGGTTGGTGGTGGTTGTGAGTGGTGGTTGGTGGTGGTTGTGAGTGGGGTTGGTGGTGTGGTGGTGGTGTGTGAGTGTGGTTGGTGGGTGGTTGTGAGTGTGGGTTGTTGGGGTTGTGAGTGTGGTTGGTGGTGGTTGTGAGTGTGGTTGGTGGTGGTTGTGAGTGTGGTTGGTGGTGGTTGTGAGTGTGGTTGGTGGTGGTTGTGAGTGTGGTGGTTGTGAGTGTGGTTGGTGGTGGTTGTGAGTGTGGTTGGTGGTGGTTGGTGGTGGTTGTGAGTGTGGTTGGTGGTGGTGAGTGTGGTGGTTGTGAGTGTGGTTGGTGGTGGTTGTGAGTGTGGTTGGTGGTGGTTGTGAGTGTGGTTGGTGGTGGTTGTGAGTGTGGTTGGTGGTGGTTGTGAGTGTGGTTGGTGGTGGTTGTGAGTGTGGTTGGTGGTGTTGTGAGTGTGGTTGGTGGTGGTTGTGAGTGTGGTTGTGTGGTTGTGAGTGTGGTTGGTGGTGGTTGTGAGTGTGGTTGGTGGTGGTTGTGAGTGTGGTTGTTGGTGGTTGTGAGTGTGGTTGGTGGTGGTTGTGAGTGTGGTTGTTGGTGGTTGTGGTGTGGTTGGTGTGGTTGTGAGTGTGGTGTGTTGGTGGTTGTGAGTGTGGTGGTTGGTGGGGTTGGGAGTGTGGTGGGTGGGGGGTTGTGAGTGTGGTTGGGGGTTGTTGTGTGTGGGGTTGGTGGTTGTTGTGAGTGTGGTTGGTGGTGGTTGTGAGTGTGGTTGGTGGTGGTTGTGAGTGTGGTTGGTGGTGGTGTGATTGTGGTTGTTGGTGGTTGTGAGTGTGGTTGTTGGTGGTTGTGAGTGTGGTTGGTGGTGGTGGTGGTGTTGGTGTGGTGTGGTGGTGGTTGTGAGTGTGGTTGTGTGGTGGTTGTGGGTGTGGTTGGTGGTGGTTGTGAGTGGGTGGTTGGTGGTGTTGTGAGTGTGGTTGGTGGTGGTTGTGTGTGTGGTTGGTGGTGGTTGTGGGTGTGGTTGTGGTGGTTGTGAGTGTGGTTGGTGGTGGTTGTGGTGTGGTTGGTGGTGGTTGTGAGTGTGGTTGTTGGTGGTTGTGAGTGTGGTTGTTGGTGGTTGTGAGTGTGGTTGTTGGTGGTTGTGAGTGTGGTTGTTGGTGGTTTGTGCGTGTGGTTGGGTGGTGGTTGGTGAGTGGGGTTGGTGGTGGTTGTGGGTGTGGGTTGGTGGTGGTTGTGGGTGTGGTGGTTGTGAGTGTGGTTGGTGGTGGTTGTGAGTGTGGTTGGTGGTGGTTGGTGGTGGTTGTGAGTGTGGTTGTTGGTGGTTGTGAGTGTGGTGGTTTGGGTGTGGTTGGTGGTGGTTGGGTGTGGTTTGTGTGGTTGGTGGTGGTTGTGAGTGTGGGTTTGTGGTGGTTGTGTGAGTGTGGTGGTTGTGAGTGTGGTTGGTGGTGGTTGGGGTGTGGTTGGTGGTGGTTGTGAGTGTGGTTGGTGGTGGTTGTGGTGTTGTTTGTGGTGGTTGTGGTGTGGTTGGTGGTGGTTGTGGTGTGGTTGGTGGTGGTTGTGGTGTGGTTGGTGGTGGTTTTGGGTGGGGGTGGTTGGTGGTGGTTGTGCGTGTGGTTGGTGGTGGTTTGTGTGTGGTTGTTGGTGGTTGTGAGTGTGGTTGGTGGTGGTTGTGAGTGTGGTTGTTGGTGGTTGTGAGTGTGGTTGGTGGTGGTTGTGAGTGTGGTTGGTGGTGGTTGTGAGTGTGGTTGTTGGTGGTTGTGAGTGTGGTTGGTGGTGGTTGTGAGTGTGGTTGGTGGTGGTTGTGAGTGTGGTTGGTGGTGGTTGTGAGTGTGGTTGGTGGTGGTTGTGAGTGTGGTTGTTGGTGGTTGTGAGTGTGGTTGGTGGTGGTTGTGAGTGTGGTTGTTGGTGGTTGTGAGTGTGGTTGTTGGTGGTTGTGAGTGTGGTTGTTGGTGGTTGTGAGTGTGGTTGGTGGTGGTTGTGAGTGTGGTTGTTGGTGGTTGTGAGTGTGGTTGGTGGTGGTTGTGAGTGTGGTTGGTGGTGGTTGTGAGTGTGGTTGGTGGTGGTTGTGAGTGTGGTTGGTGGTGGTTGTGAGTGTGGTTGTTGGTGGTTGTGGTGTGGTGGTTGTGAGTGTGGTTGGTGGTGGTTGTGAGTGTGGTTGTTGGTGGTTGTGAGTGTGGTTGGTGGTGGTTGTGAGTGTGGTTGTTGGTGGTTGTGAGTGTGGTTGTTGGTGGTTGTGAGTGTGGTTGTTGGTGGTTGTGGTGTGGTTGGTGGTGGGTGTGGTTGGTGTGGTTGTGAGTGTGGTTGGTGGTGGTTGTGAGTGTGGTTGTTGGTGGTTGTGAGTGTGGTTGGTGGTGGTTGTGAGTGTGGTTGGTGGTGGTTGTGAGTGTGGTGGTTGTGAGTGTGGTTGGTGGTGGTTGTGAGTGTGGTTGGTGGTGGTTGGTGGTGGTTGTGAGTGTGGTTGGTGGTGGTTGTGAGTGTGGTGGTTGTGAGTGTGGTTGGTGGTGGTTGTGAGTGTGGTTGGTGGTGGTTGTGAGCGCCTTGAGAAGAACTTAATCCCATTACAGTGGAATTGAAGACCAACACTGATGGAATCCAACTCGACTCAGGCAACACAAGGACGATGGTGTTGTAACTCTGAGAGGAAGCGTTTAGTGTTGACAAAAGTGTACTAGTGACGGAAGAATAGTAATGATAATGATGATGATAGTAATAATAATAATAATAATAATAATAATAATAATAATACAAATAATAATGATAATGATAATAGTAGAAATAATAAATACTACTACTACTACTACTACTACTACTACTACTAAAAATAATAAAGGGTTCTAGCGGCTATTTTTATATGTAGAAAATATCCAAAATGGCCGCCATACATTCCATATTCCAGGCTGTCACGAGATAATGTTTTTAAATTGTCTGTCGTCTGTTTTTTGTCTTTTAAAACCTCCTGTTGATTAGTGTCAGTCCTCTTAATGATTCAGAATAAATTAAGTTCAATAAATAACAGATATATATTTTTTACGTGATATCCAAAATGGTCGCTATAATAAAATAAAAAGCTAAAAACATTAAAAAGAATTGAGTATTTTTTTTTGTTGGTGTTTGGGGAAATAAATAAGAGGAAAAAAATCATATAAATATCAAACTTAAAATCCATTCATAAAGACAGATTGACAGTCCAGGTATAAAGTAATTTCTATTGGACAGGTGTTCAATAAGGTGAGGAAATGACAGAAAATATGTTATGTCTGTCTATACTTTTTCCTCTTCTCCTTCCTCCCTTCTATTCCATCTTCTTTTTTTCCTTCTCCCATTCTTCATCTCCCCTCCCTTCTTTCTATACCTTCCCCATTCTTCCTCCCCTTCCTTCCCTTTCTTCCTCCTCCCCTCCCCTTCCCCCTCCTTCTTTCCACTGCTTCCTCTTTCCTTCTCTCCCATGCTTTTCCTCCTCCTTCACTCCCTTTCCCCTTCCTTCCCCTTCTTCCTCTACCCCTCCCTACTTCAACCCCCCTTTCTTCCCCCTTCCTCCTCCCCTTTCCCCACCTCAACCTCTGAACTAAATCGTAAACGGTAATTGCTTCTGTCAGCCTCAGTAGCTGGTCCACCCCTCTCCCCCCTCCCCCCCAATCCCCCCTCCTCCCCCTCCCCCTCTTCCCCCCTCTTCCCCCCTCCCCGCTCTTCCCCCCCTCCTAATATTGTGTGGCACTCCCTGGCATTACGTGACACTGCCGCCGGAGAAGAATTATCATCATAAATTACTGAGGAACACGACCGGTTGTCTTAATACCGGTCGTTATGTGTAAACTTTGATGAGATTACTCCTACCCCTCACTCCTACCCCTCACTCCTACCCTCCTCACTCCTACCCCTCACTCCTACCCTCCTCACTCCTACCCCCACTCCTACCCCCGTCACTCCTACCCCCGTCACTCCTACCCCCGTCACTCCTACCCTCCTCACTCCTACCCCTCACTCCTACCCTCCTCACTCCTACCCCCGTCACTCCAACCTCTCCCCTTCCACCCCCCTCCCTTCTACACCCATCCTTACTACCCCTTCCTTCCCTCCTCCTCCCACTCTTCCCACTCCCACTCCCACCCCTCTCACCCCTCCCCCCACCCTCTCTTAACTCTATGGGTACTCCTCCTATATGGCAACACTGGTACCCTAAGCAAGGAGTTATTTTCACGTTGGTAAAACTGTTATACCTTATTTGATAAAGGAACACCGATATTTTTTCCCCTATAAACAAAGGAACATTTGGGTGTGTGATTATTCCCAATGAGAAGCTGTTACCCAAACCTGTATGAGTTTTATCGGGATTTTTTGTTTTAAAGATGGTGGGAATCGTTAAGAGAGAGAGAGAGAGAGAGAGAGAGAGAGAGAGAGAGAGATCCAATTCTTTCTCATACACGGGGTAATACTCCCTCCCTCTCCCTCCTCCCTCCCTCTCCCTGAGTTATGACCGCTCTGGTGAGGTGAGGAGGGGGGGGGGGGAAATAAAAGATAGGAGTCAATTGGCTGGTAATAACGAGAAGGCAAATCCTCTTCTATCCTCTCCCATTATCCTCTTCTTAAAGCCTTCATATGTCATCAAGAACAGCGCCACCTCGCCTCTCTCGCCTCCGTTTGTCAACACTTCCCTCGCCAGAGTTTGTTCAGTGATCTCTGATTGGCCAAGGCTTCACTAGATATGACAATTCTTTCCGGGTTGATTTGAAAACAATTGTCAACGTCTGTAGTATTGGTTATTGGTTATTGTTATTAATTTAATCTATATTATAAAATTACTGTTAATATTTCAGTAAATTCGAATTTTAATTTTATTTTACTTTCAAAATAAAAGTTGACGGAAATATTTAGAAAATATAAACACATTATAACCCTGAATTAATATTCCTTCACCATGGCGCGTGTTTACACAGATTCTTCCCATTATAAGTCTTGGAGCTGAAGACATAAGAATACACTTAACTAGTTGACTTAATCTGACACATAAAAACAAAAATGAAAAACCAGGAACTCAAATTTTACCCAAACTATCTTATCAAGACTCATTTAGCACTAGTTAAGAGAGGAAGAGACACAGCATTTAATATACTAATTTTCTAACATGTCCGGTGCTAAGGAACGGACACCTAGTTAACATATTCTCAGTAAAAAACTCTAGTATTATTTTTTCGTGTTTTTTATAGGATTTATCCTAAGTCAACTAGTTAAGTGTATTTATAAATTATCACTTACGAGGATTATACATGATTATGAACCAGTGTATTACTAGACATTGGCGTGGTTAGGTGAGATGGTGGTGAGGGGAGGAGGATGGAGGGGTGTGGGTGATGGAGGGGTGTGGGTGATGGAGGGGGAGGATGGAGGGGTGCGGGTGATGGAGGGTGGGGTGGGGGGGTGTGGGTGATGGTGGGGGAGGATGGAGGGGTGTGGGTGATGGAGGGGGAGGATGGAGGGGTGTGGGTGATGGAGGTGTGTGTATAACTGACCACGCAGGAAATAAAATATATGACAACCAAGACAAAGAACCCATATTCAGGGACATATGGAGGAACAGCTTCCGAATCACAAATGAAGAGAATAGGGGACTCGATCGTACCCACGAGGAGCTCGTCCTTGATGAACTCCGGGGCCAGACACACCGCACTCAGCCTTCCCCTGAAATCATATGGGAGGATCTGAGAGTGGACAGCCCATTGTCCAAACCAATCACCTCGGAAGAACTCAACACAGCCATCTCCAATCCCAAAAATAAAGCCCCTGGTTATTCAGGCATCACCAAGGAGATCCTCAGCCACATAAACAACCCGGCCATGGAGAGACTGAGAACCACAATGAACGCTTGCCTGGCCTCGGGTTACTTCCCAACTAAATTCAAAGAGGCCATTATTACCCTAACACCAAAACAAGGAAAGAACCCCGCCGCCCCACTGAACTACAGACCGATCTCCCTCCTCGAAGTACCTGGAAAAATCCAAGAAAAAATCATCAATAACCTTCTGAGAAATCACCTGGAAACAACAAACAGAGTCAACTGCAGACAATTCGGGTTCAGGAAAGGGAAGTCCACCACAACAGCGATAGCCCTGGCATGTGAAAACATAGCCAGAGCCGCGGCGAGTGGTAGAGAATGTAATCTAACTCTCCGGGATGTTGCAAAGGCATTTGACAAAGTCTGGCACGACGGTCTAAAACATAAGATCCTCCAACTCGGAATTCCCACCAACATTGAAAAGCGGCAGAAATGCCAGACTGAGGGTAGGACAACACACAGGAGAGACCTCCCCACTCATGAGCGGAGTCCCTCAGGGCAGCGTCCTCTCCCCCACCCTATATATTATCTACACAAGTGACACTCCGCCTCCCACTAGAATAGGTAACGAAGATATTATGTATGCAGATGACATCACTCAAATAACAACACATCAAGGAAAATCGGGAGCGTTACAGGTCGACAACACCAGGCGGGAATTAGAAAGGGTAAATAACTACGAAAAACAATGGAAAATCCAAACCACTCCCCCGAAATTCACAGTGATCCCCTTCACCAGAACTACAGTCGTGATATATATGGACCTGAGAAAGAAACCCATCAACCAGCAGCTACACACCCTGGCCAGCAGAGTTTGGCAAAAGATAGAACGATCAGAGCAAGAACTCCTTTTAAGACTCCCACCAGATAACGACAACAACCAAACATGGTTCCCAAAAAGTTACCAAATCTCAAAAGGTCCATTACCACCCCTGATCTACACGGCCAGGCAATAGACAACCTCCCTAGACCAGCATCCGCCAGTAGGGTCGGCGGAATATGAAATAAGGCCCTTAAAACACCCATGTATGGGACAGGGTAGGATGTCTAGTGCCTGTACCGACAGACAATAACTAACCCATGACACAACCCTAACACACTATTAGCTTAGTCAGCCCGCCCTCTCTTACCTCCTCCTAAATTTCTTCAATTTCTGAACCATAACTTCCTTCCCCCACCTCTAATCTTCCTTCACCCCGCCTTTCTCTACAAAAAAAAGAGGTGGATGGAGATGGAGGTGAGAGGGAGGAAAGAGGAAGGAAGAGAGGATGTAGGTGATGGGGGGCAGAGGAGAGGAGGTGATAGAGAGAGAAGGAGGAGGAGGAGAGGAGGAAGGAAGAGAGGATGTAGGTGATGGGAGGCAGAGGAGAGGAGGTGATAGAGAGAGAAGGAGGAGGAGGAGGAGAGGTTAGAGAAGGAGGGCACAAGGTCACATCACGTCAGGTAGTCGAGTCTGGCTCCTTCATCTGGCTCTCTCACTCGCCTCTCTTACCTCCTGGGTCTGGCTCCTTCACCTGGCTCTCTCACTCGCCTCTCTTACCTCCTGGGTCTGGCTCCTTCACCTGGCTCTCTTACCTCCTGGGTCTGGCTCCTTCATCTGGCTCTCTCACTCGCCTCTCTTACCTCCTGGGTCTGGCTCCTTCATCTGGCTCTCTCACTCGCCTCTCTTACCTCCTGGGTCTGGCTCCTTCATCTGGCTCTCACTCGCCTCTGTTAC
>CAUDMG010000750.1:27500-30000 GCA_958450375.1 Homarus gammarus | reverse complement strand
CACACACACACACACACACACACACACACACACACACACACAGACACACACACACACACACACACACACACACACACACACACACACACCTTCTCGCAGAATAACAAGGCTGACCAAACTCTCTCTCTCTCTCTCTCTCTCTCTCTCTCTCTCTCTCTCTCTCTCTCTCTCTCTCTCTCTCTCTCTCTCTCTCTCTCTCTCTCTCTCTCTCTCTCAAGACAGTCAGACAATCAAACCACAACTCTGCGCCACTCAACACTAATAAGGAACATATCTCCAGTATAGATACAAGGATGAATTCTCCTATCTAACGTATAGAAATCTCGACCCTATGAGTTATTAAGTATAGCACTGTGTTGCCTTATAATACCTGGGGCCCGGAAAGCACTCGACAAGGGCCTTGACATTTGACTAAAGTCCGTCAGAGAAAAGCTGATGTTGCAAAGGTGATTAAATATTGCACAGGTGATTAAATATTGCACAGGTGATTAAATATTGCACAGGTGATTAAATATTGCACAGGTGATTAAATATTGCACAGGTGATTAAATATTGCACAGGTGATTAAATATTGCACAGGTGATTAAATATTGCACAGGTGTTTAATTGTTGCGATACAATATAATACAATCATTACCCGGTACAATACAATACAGTAAGTGAATAAATAACATTATTTTATCGCTAGATGATTCAATACCTTATAGTGAACTCTCTCTATAAGGGACATGTTTCTAACGGGTATAGTCAGGTATATGGAGGTTTCACATCGAGCGGACCTTGATATAATGGAATGTATTGTTATAATTATTATTATTATTATTATTACTATTATTATTATTGTTATTATTACGAAATGGTTATAATTACCTAAAAATATTCCTTCCCTACTGTGTGTGTAATAATAATAATAATAATAATAATTAACGGTTTATTGAAAGAGCTTGGCAGCCAGAAGGCTGAAAATATACAGTTACATATTTGGGGAATGGGTTACGAATTACAAATAATATACAAGTAACATAAGTGACACAAATAAGACATATAATAACTTAGATGGGGAAAAGCTCAAACTACAGTGCATTTCAACATAGTGACAGTGTTACAGTATTACAAGTTATTGATAATTTTTACAATGGTTGGGACTGGGCTGTTCTTATAGCGATCAGTTCGTGCACGTATGGGCTGGATGCGGTTGTGGTGTCGAACAGCAATTCTCGGACAAGGGACCTCGGGTGGTAGTAGGAGCCGGTGTCGGGGATGGTGTAGAACCTTCTTACCAAATTTGCAGATGAGGTCGTGGTGATGGTCAGTGAGAGTCGAAAGGGTCAGTGTGTTGAGCGCTTCTTGATATGTGGAGTAGGAGGGGGAGAGAATAATCTTGCATGCCCTCTTTTGCACTTTTTCTAGGTGTTTACGTTGTGTGGCATTTAGGGAGGAAGACCAGGTGGGGGAGGCATAGGTGAGCTTGGGAAGTATGAATGTTGTGTAAACACTGAGGAGCTCGTGTGCAGGAACTCCGAGGGACTTGAGTCGGCGGAGGAGGTGGAGACGGAAACTGGAGGATTTGACAACTTCATTGACGTGTGGTTTCCAATTTAGTTTGTTGTCTATGGTGACGCCGAGGAGCTTCGTGGAATCTACAACCTGGAGTGTGTTCGGACCTAGAGTAATGGAAGGAGGTGGGACAATGTCGGAGGAGAGGTTGATGTGCATAACCATGGTCTTGGTGTGGTTGATGGTGACATGGTTGTTGGTAGCCCAGTTTTGGAGACTGTTCAATAAATCCTGAAGGGCGGTATAGTTGGGAGCAGAATTGTTGACGCTGATCCCAATGGTGGAGTCGTCGACATATTTCCAGCGAGCAGGGGTTTCTCTTAGGGCATCATTGATGAGCATAAGGAAGCAGAGTGGTCCCATCTTGGTGCCTTGGGGGACGCCACAGGTGAGTGACTGAAAGGTGGAGACAGCCCCTCGGAAGCGTACAGCTTGGCGTCGGTCACTGAGGAAGTCTGTAAGCCATGGTATGAGGCTTCTTCGAAGCCCGAGGTCAATAGCTTTGTTGATGATTATATTGTGGTCGACTAGGTCGAACGCTTTAGTGAAATCAATGAAGGCGACAGCTACAGACGTGTGTGTGTGTGTGTGTGTGTGTGTGTGTGTGTGTGTGTGTGTGTGTGTGTGTGGTCAGTAGGCATGATATTGAGGAGGCATTACAGTGCCATGTTCGACTCACCTTGACCAGGTATTAATAATGTATAGAGACTTACTTGCTTATCTACCCTCCCCACACCCTCCCCACACCCTCATCTCCCCACCGTCCCCTCCCTTCACCCCACAGTATCTCCTCCCCCTACTCCTGCTGCTCCTGGGAATATCTCAACAGGAATCCTGGAATATTCCCACTCTGGAACACCCCCTCTTCCCACTGCTGGTTCCCATAACTATTCATTTATGACTTTAGACTCAGAAGACCACAAGCTCAGGCGGCCAAGTCAAG
>CAUDMG010000750.1:0-25000 GCA_958450375.1 Homarus gammarus | reverse complement strand
TATATCAAGAGACCCATTCCCCAGTTATGTAACTGTATATTTTCAGCCTTCCGGCTGCAATGCTCTTTCAATAAACCGTAAATTATCATTATTATTTATTATTATATATAATAATGGTTGCCCCTCGTGTAACGAGGATGGTTGGCCCAAGGGCCACCTAGGTGTGAATTTGTTTAAGGTGTAGAAGCTGTCGCCAACACAACAACCACACCCTGAGTTAACGAGCTGCATGACCCAGTGTTTGAGGTGTAGAAGCTGTCGCCAACACCACAACCACACCCTGAGTTAACGAGTTGCATGACCCAGTGTTTAAGGTGTAGAAGCTGTCGCCAACACAACAACCACACCCTGAGTTAACGAGCTGCATGACCCAGTGTTTAAGGTGTAGAAGCTGTCGCCAACACAACAACCACACCCTGAGTTAACGAGCTGCATGACCCAGTGTTTAAGGTGTAGAAGCTGTCGTCAACACAACAACCACACCCTGAGTTAACGAGCTGCATGACCCAGTGTCAAGGAATAGCCCCAGAAGACCGGACAACTCGCCAACTGCACTGGCTAACCATTACCCCGAAACACGATCCACAAATCGATTAACATCCAGGTCCCCAATTACTGCTGGGTAGACAAGAGGCAAATGGCGTAAAGAAACTTGCCCATAGTTTCACCCTGCCTGGGGATCGAACCCGTGTCCACTCACTTGCGAGGAGAACACGCTGACCATTACACCACAGGTCGCCACACACACACAGATGAACAAGTCGTTTTCTGATTCATGGTGAAACTAATATTTTTTTTGTTAGGTTAGGTTAGGTCAGGTTAGGTTAGGTCAGGTCAGGTTAGGTCAGGTCAGGTTAGGTCAGGTCAGGTTAGGTCAGGTTAGGTTAGGTCAGGTTAGGTCAGGTCAGGTCAGGTTAGGTTAGGTCAGGTCAGGTCAGGTTAGGTTAGGTGTCCCTCTTGCCCAGGTATGACGTGAGTACTTGAGCGAAGAAATGTTTTAGAGGAAATATGAATTAATGTTTGTTTGAGATTTCTGATGAATTTAAAGACCAGTGAAACCTTTATTTAGCCCACTGTATGGAGGGGAAAGTTCGTTATATCGAGTGTTCGTTAGATGTAAGGCCTCTAATTAACGGACAGGTATATGGACGGTAAAGTTCGTTATATGGAAATATGAGACTTCTTGTGACGTCATATTACATAACAGGACCACCATCTTGTGACGTCATATCCACCAGGACCAATAACCATCTTGTGACGTCATATCCACCAGGACCAATAACCATCTTGTGACGTCATATCCAACAGAACCAACCAACTATCTCGTGACGTCATATCCACCAGGACCAATAACCATCTTGTGACGTCATATCCAACAGAACCAACCAACTATCTCGTGACGTCATATCCACCAGGACCAATAACCATCTTGTGACGTCATATCCAACAGAACCAACCAACTATCTCGTGACGTCATATCCACCAGGACCAATAACCATCTTGTGACGTCATATCCAACAGAACCAACCAACTTTCTCGTGACGTCATATCCACCAGGACCAATAACCATCTTGTGACGTCATATCCAACAGAACCAACCAACTATCTCGTGACGTCATATCACCAGGACCATACCATCTTGTGACGTCATATCCAACAGAACCAACCAACTATCTCGTGACGTCATATCCACCAGGACCAATAACCATCTTGTGACGTCATATCCAACACAGCCAACCAACTATCTCGTGACGTCATATCAACACAAAAAACGAACAGGTACCCCGTGACGTCACTCTCTACCTGTGGCTGGGAATATAGAAAAGTTTAATGATCTACCTATGGACCCCGGCCTGTGGTGGTGTGTTCCATGCTCAAAACACTCTCCCAAAGTTGTTTTTTTTCCTCCCTCTCTCACGGCTACACTCCTATGATTCCCGTAGCTGTCTGTCTGTCTGTCTGTCTGTCTGTTTGTTTGTATGTACTGTATATGTCTGTTTGTCTTTGTTTGTTTGTTTATGTTTGTTTGACTTTGTTTGTATCTGTTTGTTTTGTCTGTCTCTGTCTGTCTGTCTGTTTCTGTCTGTTTTGTTTGTCTCTGTCTGTCTGTCTGTCTGTCTCTGTCTGTCTCTCTGTCTCTGTCGAATTTAGTCTCATTCACCTTTCTCATACGCTTTTAGATAGGGGGCGTGGGAGAGGTGTAGGGGGGCGTGGGAGAGGTGTAGGAGGGCGTGGGAGAGGTGTAGGAGGGCGTGGGAGAGGTGTAGGGGGGCGTGGGAGAGGTGTAGGAGGGCGTGGGAGAGGTGTAGGAGGGCGTGGGAGAGGTGTAGGAGGGCGTGGGAAAGGTTTGGGAGGCGTGGGAGAGGTGTAGGAGGGCGTGGGAGAGGTGTAGGAGGGCGTGGGAAAGGTTTGGGAGGCGTGGGAGAGGTGTAGGAGGGCGTGGGAGAGGTGTAGGAGAGGTGTAGGAGGGCGTGGGAAAGGTGTAGGAGGGCGTGGGAAAGGTTTGGGAGGGCGTGGGAAAGGTGTAGGAGGGCGTGGGAAAGGTGTAGGAGGGCGTGGGAAAGGTGTAGGAGGGCGTGGGAAAGGTTTGGGAGGGCGTGGGAAAGGTGTAGGAGGGCGTGGGAAAGGTTTGGGAGGCGTGGGAAAGGCGCGTCTGTAGAGATTAAAAGCCTTAGGTCAGGTATCAGTTAATATATACGAGAGAGAGAGAGAGAGAGAGAGAGAGAGAGTGTTGTTTTTTACCCCCAGGACGGACACCGCCCTCCCTCATACACCCGTCTAAAGGCTCACGTGATAGAGTGCGCTTGTCTCTCTGATTTCCCTGGCTGCTCTTGTCCATACTGGGGAAAGAAAGTTTAGAATCTGTTTTTTTTCTGTCTATCTGTCTTTCTCTGTCTGTCTGTCTTTCTCTTTCTTTCTTTGTCTGTTTGTGTGTCTTTCTGTCTATGTCTGTCTGTGTCTCTGTCTCTGTATCTCTGTCTGTGTCTTTCTCTATGTCTGTCTCTACCTGTTTTTGTCTGTCTGTCTCTGCTTATGTACTGTATGTATGTATGTATGCATGTATGTATGTATGTATGTATGTATGTTTGTATGTATGTATGTCTGTCTGTCTGTCTGTCCGTGTCTGTCTTTCTGTCTGTCTGTCTACATATATGTATTGTTACGACCGTGTCGTATTTTTTCTATTTTTTTTAATATAACAGCTCCCATGTTCCATATTATTCCTGTAATGATGTGTTAAATTTACTATTATATATTCTAGTCACCTTACCCTGTGCTGTTAAGGTTTTAACTGTTATTATTTGTTCAAGCCCATCTTATTTCTTTATTTTGTATTGTAACAAGCATTCTTTGTTCTCTAACGACCATCTGCATCGTTAAACGACCCACCGGCGGGTCGCGTGGCGGGAACCGACCTTATATATAGGACCCAACAACTGACTTGAGTTAGTTCAGTCCTCTTGTCATACAGTCCACAACCTTTGAGTGTCACTTGTTACTTATACTTAATTTATTTGTGTTGTTCCTGTCGCCACCAATGTGGTATATCTATGTCTCTGTTTGTGTCCATCAGTATTGGCTTAGTTGTATTCAAGTAATTCAGTGTTGTTTCACGTTAGTTAATTTCAGTGATAGTTTTTACATGTTTATGCAGTGTTAACGTAATCCAATGCTTTATTTTTATTCTTTTGATGTTTCGATGTTTAGTATCACTTGTGTCTTAAGAGTTTCGATGGTGAATCAATTTGTTGTGACAGCCTACGAGGCTCTTTATTGTGTTAAATTTAATCAATTAAATTCTTAAAGGTTTACTTTATTTATTTTTATTTTCTTTTAATTTACTTCACTTTTTGTTTGGTTACGCCGAGAACCTGGATATTTAAGTAAATTAAGAGACGGCGCAACAGTATGTATGTATTTGTCCAGGTAACTGCACAGGTAAGTCAGGTAATTATTAGTGATGATTGCTTGCTCTTACCTGTGCTTTTGTATATGTTGAAAATAATTAAATAATCTTCTTCCATAAGCTATAATTATCACACGAATTATTGTTCATCTGTTCAACCCTCAAAACAAATTATACCAACTCAAAAATAAAAAAAAGTTCTCTGTAAAAGTCATTGTATTTCATTTAGTCTGTACCGTCAGACTAACACGGAGGCTCTTTACTTATAAGAGCTTCCTGAAAACTGCTTTATGAGTGAATTTTGCTCATTACAAAGACACATTTACTCTAATGCTTCGCCACTCTTACCTAAGGAGTTCTGAAGAGTGGATTCTCAATTTTATTTTCGTTGAGGGAAATCTGTGTAGTCGTTTTTTCCCTTGTTTTTTCCCCACCCCGCTTGTGATCTTAGATTTATTTCCCCATCAGATATAACGATAGAAGTTTAACAGGAGGGAAAATATGTATGACGTTATAGTAATGTTGTTTTGTAATAAAGAGAAAAATATGATGTGATTTATAATGACAGGTAAGGAATGGTTGCCTTAGAGTGGAAAGTTTGTGATAGGAAATTATTTATAATGTTTGTGGAATTGGGATAGTTTGTGAAATGGGAGAATGTTTGGTATAGAAAATGGGGAAATGTGTTAAAGAAAATGGGAAATCGTATTACAAGATACAAATTTAATATCTCTTTTCCATCACATCTCACTCCCTCTCATATCTCCCCTCTCCGTTATCCTACTCTCCCACTTCATTCCTTCATCTCTCTCCATCCCAGTCCCTTACCCCTCTCTTCCACTATACCTAACCCTCTTACCCCTCTCCACTATACCTTTCCTCCAACACTCACGACCACCTCCTCAACCCTCTCCCTCACACACCTCTCCACAACCCCTCTCCACCCCCACACACCTCTCCACAACCCCTCTCCACCCCCACACCTCTCCACAACCCCTCTCCACCCCCACACCCCTCTCCACAACCCCACTCCCACACCTCTCTACCTATCACTCTCCGACGTTTATAAGATCATTTCGTTTGGTGTTTTACTCAACAGAAGACGACTCTCCCAGGGGTCGTGACCAGGTCCAGGTACGATTATTTTGAATTCCTATCTTTATTTTACATTTCCGTCTATTTTGAATTCCTGTCCATTTTGAATTCCCGTCTATTTTGAATTCCCGTCTAATTTGAACTCCCATCTATTTTGAATTCTCGTCATTGTTTTACATTCCCGTCTATTTTGAATTCCTCTCGGTGTCTGAGAATCTCGTCTGGCGTCACAAGGGATGAGAGAAGAGACCAAGGGTGATAGACAGACAGACAGACAGACAGATAGATAGATAGATAGACAGACAGACAGACAGGCAGACAGAGACAATATATAAAACAACAATAATAAAAACAATAATGAGAGAACACAGGTTAAGCAACGAAGTCAAAATCAAGTTCAGGTTACCAATTAAAGTGAATCTAATTTCAGGTAACATTTGGAACGAAGCCAAACATGAAATAATGATTCTCTTGCAGCTTTTAATCAGCGAGTAGAAATCTTCCTTCCCCCCCCCGAAACATATAATAAAAAATATTTAATCTAGATATTTAATTTGAAATAGTATATAAGGGTTTGTTAAATTCAGTTTTAATTAGTCTATGATAGGTTTAAGAAGAATACACTAGTAGTTAATGGAGGGATTTGGGAGGAGACAGCAGTTTGGAGAGGTGTGTGGAGGCAATGGGTCTGGCTCGTAAGTACAGTCCCCTTCACTAGTGCGTTTACAGGGGCTCGTCGGGTTATATGTACAGTCCCCTTCACTAGTGTAAACACACTAGTGAAGGGGACTGTACATATAACCTGACGAGCCCCTGTAAACACACTAGTGAAGGGGACTGTACATATAACCTGACGAGCCCCTGTAAACGCACTAGTGAAGGGGACTGTACATATAACCTGACGAGCCCCTGTAAACACACTAGTGAAGGGGACTGTACATATAACCTGACGAGCCCCTGTAAACGCACTAGTGAAGGGGACTGTACATATAACCTGACGAGCCCCTGTAAACGCACTAGTGAAGGGGGCTGTACATATAACCTGACGAGCCCCTGTAAACGCACTAGTGAAGGGGACTGTACATATAACCTGACGAGCCCCTGTAAACGCACTAGTGAAGGGGACTGTACTGTGTAGTGGTATACGTTTAAATAGGTTAGTTTAGCTTAGGTTAGGTTAGTTTAGGTTAGGTTAGGTTAGAGCAAACACAGAAAAATAAAATCACAGAAACAAAAAACAAAATAAACAAATAAACAATGCCCCCCCAAACAAGGCAAAACCAATAATAAACCAAAAAAAAAAAACACAATAAAACAAAACAAAACACAATAAAACAAACTCCAGTATTAAATCCCTGAACCTAAAATCACTCAGAGAACTTTCCTTCCGTCGTCATTTCTCAGTTTTTTAGTATTTGCGTCAAGTGGAGTTGTGGAAAATGAAAATCTTTCCTAACGAAGCCAATCAGGCGAACTCAGTCATCAAATGGTGGGGGTTTTGGGCCAGTAACCTAAGGGAGGGGGGGGTAGGGGGAAGGGGGAGAGGGGGGAGGGGTGAAGGAGAGGTGGATAAAGAGGAGGAGAAGGAGGGAGAAGAGAGGAGAAAGAGTAGAGGAGGAAGGAAGGGTGGTAGAACAAGGGAGGAATGGAAAGAGGGAAGGAGGTCAAGGATGAAGAGGAAACAAGGGGAAGGACGAGGAGGAGGGGGGGAAGGGAGAAAGTGAGAAACGGAAATGGAGAAAGTGACCAAACCTAACACACGAGAGAGAGAGAGAGAGAGAGAGAGAGATAAACCAGACCATTACAAATTACTGATATTGTTTTTCTACGGAACGAGCGATAGTAATGGCGGGGGGGGGGGGGTTAAGGCAGGGACGAAGCAGAGGTACAACACCTTGATTGGCTTCATTACCTGGTCGCCTGTGGTCAACGTTCGCTCACACACACGGAATAATTGGTGTATTTTCTTCACTATCGACACTGGAAAACAATGTGTGTGTGTGTGTGTGTGTGTGTGTGTGTGTCATATAACGTGTAAATCAACTAAGTAATTTTCTAATTACATTCCTCTTTGATTTAAGTTCCCACCTTCATTACCTCACACCACAGGTTAATTACAGGTTAATTACCACACCTGTACACACCTGAACCTCAACATATTTGGTTAATTCTCAGTCAAACATCCTTAGTTGTGTCTTAATCCTGAAATAAAAACAGAAATGTCGTCCCTTTAACGTTCACTCAGCAGACCGAAGAGAACCGTGTATGACTATCTATTCGAGTAGTGCAGTCTGTCGGTCTGTTGGTCTGTCGGTCAGTCGGTCTGTTGGTCAGTCGGTCAGTCGGTCTCACTCACTCATCAAACGCTCCGGCCATGAGAGGTCAGTGAACGTAATTGCATGCAGGTTAGATCAGGGATTCGGTCAAGCTGTGTGATTGGCCGACAGATTTGACCAGAAAACACCGCAGTCAGGTCCCATCCCGTCTGGCAGGAGAGAAAAGCAGCGTTAATGGTCACAGGTAACAGGAAAACGGGGAACGGAGTCTTATAATTAAAGGTAAAGTATTATTTCCCACTTATAAACAGGGAAAAAACTTTATAGATGGAAAGAAACTCGATGGGACAAAAACAAGAACACGTAGCAACATCTAGGAAACAATAACACCTCTTCTGAGTCACATAATTGAAGGGAAAACACGAATCTATGCTGCAATGGCGATAAAATCCAGGAAGTGGCACAGAAAACAGTCAAAATAACACTGGAAACAAGACAGTGGCAGGGGTGGAAAGTTCTTAAGAAATATGGTCGATGGCGGGACAGTAGCGCCTCCAGTGGTGAGATTCCAAAGTACTGTAGAGAAATATGGTCGATGGCGGGACAGTAGCGCCTCCAGTGGTAAGATTCCAAAGTACTGTAGAGAAATATGGTCGATGGCGGGACAGTAGCGCCTCTAGTGGTGAGATTCCAAAGTACTGTAGAGAAATATGGTCGATGGCGGGACAGTAGCGCCTCCAGTGGTGAGATTCCAAAGTACTGTAAAGAAATATGGTCGATGGCGTATTCTGAGATCACACTAACGAGATAGATACTACCACCAAAGTCATCATCACTACCACAATCAACCACCACTACCACCAACCACCACAAATAACAAACATTATTGTAATAGAATCGTAAAGGCAAGTTAGTAATGAGGTTTGATTTAGCATTTAATTTCTATAAGTAATTTTACCTTAAACTTCCTAAATAACTCGTAAATTACTTCAGACAAGTCAGTAAAGGCTGAAGTTTAGATTGATTTGGTATTTAACTCTGAGGGAATTCCTGTCAATATGTGGGCGTAGTGGGTGTGGTGGGTGTGGTGGGCGTAGTGGGTGTAGTGGGTGTGGTGGGTGTAGTGGGCGTGGTGGGTGTGGTGGGCGTAGTGGGTGTAGTGGGTGTAGTGGGTGTGGTGGGCGTAGTGGGTGTAGTGGGCGTAGTGGGCGTAGTGGGTGTGGTGGGTGGGTGTAACAATGGTTAAAAATTTCTTATATGTATATATGTATACACCTACCAACCCCCTCGCCCACCCACATCCCACCCACCCACACCCCACCCACACCCCACCCACCCACACCCCACCCACACCCCACCCACCCACACCCCACCCCACCCTAAAATACTACACTCTTCGTCGTCTTCCTGGGATCGAACTCAAGTCCTCACGTTGTTTGCCGGACACTCTGACCGGCACGCCAAGGTATCTACGACCAGGGAGTGGCGAGAGGAATTCCAACAGCCGAATAATTCCCATAAATTCTGGATTGGTTGGAATTTATTTACTTTCATGTGTTTGTTTGTGTTTGTGTGTGTGTTTGTTTGGTTGGTTGTCTGTCTAATTGTTTGTTTTTATTTGTTTGTTTGTTTGTTTGGGATTTATTATAGAATGGAAGGTGTATGCAACTGACGTCATTTGTTTCTTGAGTGAGTGAGTGAGTGAGTGAGTGAGTGAAGGTGTGGATTGCTGGATGGATAAGAGGAATATCCACTTACTGTAGGGGAGAGAGAGAGAGAGAGAGAGAGAGAGAGAGAGAGAGAGAGAGAGAGAGATCACTAAACCAACACCCCCTCACACTGTTAAAACACTTCCAGGTAGGGTATAATCAGCACCCTTCCCCCTCAGACCACCACCCATACGCCAGCCTTCCAAATGCCAGTACAGACGCTCATAAAAGACAGCAGAACCACCATAACCAAACACCACCATACCCGAACACCACCATAACCAAACACCACCATAACGAAACACCACCATAACCAAACACCACCATAACCGAACACCACCATAACCGAACACCACCATAACCGAACACCACCATAACCAAACACCACCATAACCAAACACCACCATAACCAAACACCACCATAACCAAACACAACCATAACCAAACACCACCATAACCAAACACAACGTAACATAAGAAGACAAGTCAGGTCAGAAATGCGCCACTGTGTAAGCGCATTGTGGGGGGATAGAGAGGGGAGGGGAGGGGGGATTTATTCCACTCGGCGCAGAAGAGGGGGCTGAAATGCGCACTAGAGCCCGTGTGAATATTGAGTAGTGAAGCACATAAACTCCCTCCAGCACTCAGGTCTCTTGAGGTGTAGCCAAATGCCCAGAATTTATTTCTTTACCGACACCTTCTGCCTGATTGGTAGATATAAAACGCCAGGATTATACATATATACATACATATATCAATGGATTATATAAAAGGATCGGAAGAGAAAATTGTTTGAATATAGAAGTTAGTGATGGATGGGCTTGTCATTTTTATATTATTTTTATTATTTATTTATTTTTATTTTTTTACACAAGGGGTGACTTATATACATACAGACAAAGGCATAAGGGGAAGAATTGTTTATATAAAAAATTCTATTGGGTTTATTGTCTGTGTGTTATAGAGTGAGTTTTTTCTTATTTTATTTTTTTCTTTCTTTCTTTAAACTATATATTGAAATGCATAGATGGTTGGATAGAATGATGGATTGAGAGAGAGAGAGAGAGAGAGAGACATTTTCAGTCACACACACACACACACACACACACACACAGATGCGCAAACATACAAACACACACACAGAACAAGGCAACATATCTCACACAATATTTATAGGTCAATAAATCATACGGCAAAAAACAAAACAAAAAACACACACACACACACACACCCACACATGCATACACACACACACACCCACACACCCATCCACACCCACACACCCACCCACACATCCACACCCACCCACACACCTCTGTATTATGATGCCAAACATCTAATTTATCATCATTACGAAATTTTTATAATGAGACGCAACCTGATTTTTCGTGCCGATCTAGTGCGTATTGTGAGTTACGAAGCGTTGTTATGAAGCACTGTGTTGTTATGAAGCACTGTGTTGTTTTGAAGCACTGTGTTGTTATGGAGCACTGTGTTGTTATGAAGCACTGTGTTGTTATGAAGCACTGTGTTGTTATGAAGCACTGTGTTGTTTTGAAGCACTGTGTTGTTATGAAGCACTGTGTTGTTATGAAGCACTGTGTTGTTTTGAAGCACTGTGTTGTTATGAAGCACTGTGTTGTTATGAAGCACCATGTTGTTATGAAGCACTGTGTTGTTATGAAGCACCGTGTTGTTATGAAGCACTGTGTTGTTATGAAGCACTGTGTTGTTTTGAAGCACTGTGTTGTTATGAAGCACTGTGTTGTTATGAAGCACTGTGTTGTTATGAAGCACCGTGTTGTTATGAAGCACTGTGTTGTTATGAAGCACCGTGTTGTTTTGAAGCACTGTGTTGTTATGGAGCACTGTGTTGTTATGAAGCACTGTGTTGTTATGAAGCACTGTGTTGTTATGAAGCACTGTGTTGTTATGAAGCACTGTGTTGTTATGAAGCACTGTGTTGTTATGAAGCACTGTGTTGTCATGAAGCAATGTGATGTTATGAAGCACTGAGTTGTCATGAAGCAATGTGTTGTTATGAAGCACTGTGAGTTATTATGAAGAACTGTGTAGTTATGAAGCACTGAATTATTATGGAGAACTGAGTTATTATGAAGCACTGAGCTGTTATGAATCAGTCTAAGTTGTTATGAAGCACTGTGAGTTATGAAGTGTTATTATGAAGCACTGATTTATTTTAAAGCGTTGTTATGAAGCACTTATACTCTCTGTGCTGTATGTGTGTTGTGAAGGTGTGTGAGCAGGGGTGTTTAAGGTGGCTGAGTGGATATATAACTCACTTCCTGCCCCAAGGGTCGTTGGTTCGAAGATGAAGAAGAGGGAGGAGGAGGAGGAGGAGGAGGAGAAGAATATAGTGAAGTAGTGCGAATTTCATACACACACACACACACACACACACATGAACAAAACGCCCGGATAGAAAATTTATACACCGGCATTATTCAG
The DNA here is from genome assembly GCA_958450375.1 of Homarus gammarus. NCBI lineage: Eukaryota > Metazoa > Arthropoda > Malacostraca > Decapoda > Nephropidae > Homarus > Homarus gammarus. Next base: position 13,544 of record CAUDMG010000750.1, on the reverse strand, counting down.
AGGACGGGGCAGCAGAGTAATTGTTTTGGGATGTATGTTTACGTGTATATGTGTATGTATGTGTATATGTGTATGTACAAGGATGTGTATATGTTTACGTATATGTGTATGTTTACGTGTATGTGTTTTGTCAAATGGGGATAATTTATCTTTATTACTACAACTTAAAGGTAAATTAATATGTAAAAACAAATTTTGTTTTATTGGCGGCGTTATATTTAAGATAGACAGACAGACAGACTAACAGACAGACAGACAGACAGATTAACAGACAGACTAACAGTCAGACAGACAGACAGAGAGACAAATAGACAGATAACAGACAGACAGACAGACAAAGAGACAGATTAACAGACAGACAGACGCTTAAGATAATGAAAGAGGCTCGTGACTCTGAAATAGAATCAGTGAATAAAATATTTTCTTCCGTCAAGTCGAAGGAAATGTGTCTGTAGGAACACTTTCCGCCGCCCAGTGAAGACACAGCCACCCACCACTGCCACCCACCCACCACTGCCACCCACCACTGCCACCCACCCACTGCCACCCACTTCTGCCACCTACTGCCACTCACTGCTACCACTACCACCCACTGCCACTGCTGCCACCCACCCACCACTGCCACCCACCCACCACTGCCACCCACTTCTGCCACCCATCCACTTCTGCCACCCATCACTGCCACCCACCGCCGCCCACCACTACAATATCCCTCTCTTCACCACCACCACAAACTCTCTCCATCCCTCCCCCTCCCTATCTCCCTCTTCCCTCCCTCCCCCCCCTCCCCCCTCTCTCCCCTCTCTCCCCCCCTCCCCCCTCCCTCCATCTCTCTCTCCCTCGCTCAGGATCATTCACTCCCCGGTAATGACTAAGAATTTTCATGGGTGGCACGTGTGGGTGGTGGGCGGCATTTGTGGGTGGCATTATGGGAGGAGATTAGGCGTGGTGTGGTGTCATGGGGTGGAGTGAGATGGGCGATGGGTGGCATTATAGAAGGAGGGTGGGATGGGTGGTGGGTGGCACGTATGGGTGGTGGGCGGCACGTATGGGTGGTGGTGGGTGGCACGTATGGGTGGTGGGCGGCATTAGAAGGAGAAGTGTGAGGTGTGTAGATGAGTGAATGAGTTGGACCGGACTAACAGGGAAAGGAAGTGGAGGAGGAGGAAGGGGAGGAGGAGGAGGAAGAGGAAGGGGAGGAAGAGGAGGAAGAGGAGGAGGAGGAAGAGGAAGAATAGAAAAAAGAAGAGTTAGCTGAGTAAGGGGAAGAAGAACACACAGTTACCAACACCCCTTCAACCATATACCTTTAAACTAATCTGCATTTCGCACTAACTACTCAACAAATCTTAACCTAACCATCGTAAATATCTAACGACCTTCTCTATGCAAATCTCAACCCTGAATTTACAACCTACAGTAAATTCCACCTCCCAACGTTATAACCCGTATGTAGGCTCCAGAATGGTGATTATTGGTAACACTGTCCAAGCTCTTTCGTAATCGGTGAAATAGTTACATAAAAATAAAGTTAATATCACAGGTTTATAATGATTAATGACCCCGAATAAATCATTGTATGTCGTTCATGTGTGAAAAAACAACATTATGTATATTTCGTTTGTTGTGTGTGTGTGTTTTTTTAATAGGCTATTGTGAATGATAAGCTTTTTAGTCTCTCTTTGATGCGTTGACATACATATAATTATGAAGTCGATAATTATTTAATATTATGTAAATTTCAATATTATTTCGATTAAAACAATAATAAAATATTAAACAAATGAGGATTATATAGAAATTTATCCTAACAACGATCGTCAATTTTGAACATAATTTTTTTGAACGGTGAACTAGTTTTATTTCTTGTGTTTACTTAACGTCAATAGCGACACAGTTTTCAATTATAACTTTCTTGGCGGACTAACGTGAATAAAACTCTCTCACCTCCTTCCTTGGGTTAGGGTGGGTTAGGGTGGGCTGGGGTGGGCTGGTCTAGGTTAGGAGAGGACTCGTTTGAACTAAGCTATTCCAACTCTACCACAACCCCAACTTACTTACCCACCAACCAACCCACCCACCCACCCACTCTACCCACCAACCCACTCGCTTCACCCACTCACCCACCAGTCAGACTAAGATCAATGGCAACCCAAAGCTGACTGACTGACCTCCCCCTCACCTCCCCTCCACCCCTCACCCCTCACCTCCCCTCCACCCTCACCTCCCCTCACCCCTCACCTCCCCTCACCCCTCACCTCCCCTCCACCCCTCACCCCTCACCCCCCCTCACCCCTCACCCCTCACCTCCCCTCACCCCTCACTGGATAATATTCTCTTTCACTGCTGACTCATCGCTGGCCCATGTTAGCCCTCCCCGCCCTTACTAGTCCGTCCACACACTAGCTAATTTGGCTCCTTTCTTTACTAGAATAATGGAACCTTGTTAGCTGGACTTTCCCGAGTTAAAAGGGATATTTCGACCTTTGTGTTTGTGTGGGGGGCTGTTTGTGTGGTGGGGGGCTGTTTGTGTGTGGGGGGCTGTTTGTGTGTGGGGGCTGTTTGTGTGTGGGGGGGCTGTTTGTGTGTGGGGGCTGTTTGTGTGGGGGGGTTATTTGTGTGGGGGGGGCTGTTTGTGTGGGTGTGAGGGGTGCTTTTGTGTGTGTGTATATGTGTACGTGGCTGTTTGTTTCTATGTATGTTGTGTGTCGCCGTGTGTATGTATGTATGTCAGTCATCCCTCCCCCCCTCTTCCTCCTTCACCCCCCTCCACCAGAAATGAGCAACAGGTAAAAATACTAATTAACACATTACCTGTCACCATTTACAAAGGATTATTTTTTTTTCCCTTCATGTTTCACCTTCTAACTCCTAACATTATTTTCAGAGATTCCTTTTTCTTACGTCCATTTCTCCTCAGGTACTAATGAACTAACTGACAATATCAATGTCTTATTAAAAAAAAATAGTCTATTATCTTCCTATGGTTCGTGTCTTTATAGGGATTGAAATAGAGATATGTAGAATCATTATCACCTGTGTGTTTTGTTACCTTTGAGAACACCTGTAATTAGCGTGATTCTCTACTCCCCCTTTGGTCATTTTCTTTGATCTTATTTTTATCTTATTTTTTTGCTGTGATTTTTTTATATTTTTTATTGTTGTTATTTTTGGCTTTGGTGAATGAGGGTTGTGGGGGACAGGGTGTGGGTTAGGGTGTGGATGAGGGTGTGGGTGGGGAACAGGGTGTGGGTGAGGGTGTGGATGAGGGTGTGGGTGGGGAACAGTGTGAGGGTGAGGGTGTGGATGAGAGGTGTGAGGGACAGTGTGTGGGTGAGGGTGTTGATGAGGGTGTGGATGAGGGTGTGGATGAGGGTGTTGATGAGGGTGTGGGTGAGGGGTGTGGGTGAGGGTGTGGATGAGGGGTGTGAGGAGGTTAGGAGTGAAGGAGGTGAGGGGGGAGGGGTAGCCGTGGGTGAGGGTGAGGGGAGAGAAGGAAGGTATAGGTTAAGCATACTGGGGTCGTGGCTGACCTGACCTGACCTGACCTGACCTGACCTGACCTGACCTAACTTAGAGAAAAATTATATATCAAAATAATATTGAGAATAACTTTTTCTTCTACTAAATTCTTGTGAGACAGAATTATTATATAAGATTATAGATATATGTAAGGGAGGGATGGTTATACACACAGTATAATCAGGTTATAGGGCTGAGTGTGTGGAACATGACCCGGAAGTAGCGTGTGTGTGTGTGTGTGTGTGTGTGTGTGTCCAATGGTCCATCTACGTACAACAACAGTGTAGAGAGTTGTGTATTTGTCTTCACGAGTTACATACATAAATACATCCATAAATACATACATACATACATACATGCATACATACATACCATGAATTGTGTATTTTTCACCATCTTACTGTCAGGTTGTGTAATAATTAATCTAAATAAATGTTGTCAAGTACCCAAGTAATGTTAGCTCACGAGTCCTCAGGGAAGCTATATCACGAACCTGTTTTATGCAGTTTTTTTTTCTCACTGTTTTCAAGTTTATTTACCATGTTTCATTTTTTTGTTATTATTACGTTTATTTATTTTATTTTTATTTTGAGTTATAAAAAAAATATAATTCCTGTACCTCTCTCTCTCTCTCTCTCTCTCTCTCTCTCTCTCTCTCTCTCTCTCTCTCTCTCTCTCTAACTGTTCATTGTTCTTATCTCTTTCTCACCTCTCCTCTTTCACCCCTCCCTCACCTCCTCCCTCACTCCTCCCTCACCACCTCCCTCAACACCTCTCTCACCCCTCCCTCACCCCTCCCTCACCACCTCCCACTCCCCATCCCTCACCACCTCCCACTCCCCATCCCTCACCACCTCCCTCACTCCTCCCTCAACACCTCTCTCACCACCTCCCACTCCCCATCCCTCACCACCTCCCTCATCACCTCCCTCACCCCCTCCCTCCAACACTCCTACCTCCACCTTATCACCACCACTACTTGCAGCTTTTCAGTCGTTCTTAAATTCCTAATCATTGTGAGTTTATTCTCCTCTCTATGAACCAAAGTTTGTTTTCCTAACCTAACCTAACCTAACCTAACCCTCATCTATCCCTCTCTCTCCACCCAACCCACCCAACCCACCCACCCACCCACCCACCCCACCCACACCTCACCATCTTCCCTTCAGATAAAAAACTGAATATATACAATTATTCATGAGTACTGTTACCCTGGGACCTCTGAAGTCAAGAGCTATCGTTATCTCTCATGTAAATACACTATCTTTTAATACTCTCTCTATAAAGACATCTCATATAAACATTCTTTTAAATATACGTAAACACTGCAGGTATAAACATTCATTAAGTATATATATAAACTCGTATATATAAACATTCTTGAGTAATAAATAAAAATTAGTTATATAAATATTCTTTGGTGATTTCTATTACTGATAACATGTAAACATTACTTGATGATATATACTATTAATAACTAGGGGTTAAGTTATCGTACTCAAGGGGTTAAGTTATCGTACTCAAGGGGTTAAGTTATCGTACTCAAGGGGTTAAGTTTTCGTACTCAAGGGGTTAAATCATCGTAATAAACAAAGTCATTTCTCTCTTGTCAGAAAACACCTATTACTATTACTATTAGATTACTATTACTATTACCATTACTATTACTATTACTTTTATTCACAGGAACAATTGAGTTGTATATATAATTTTCTTCTCTTATTTCTTTACGTAATTTCCTTGACAGTTTCTTTTATACACTGTAAGTAATTCTCTTTCCCTTGTTCACATTTATCGCATCTTATCTCGTTCTTCTCTCATTCTCTCTCTGTTGTTTAAGATAATTTACATAATCCTCTGTCTTCTTGTCGAGTCTAAATTTTTCTATTCTCGTCAACCAGAGAAATTTATTTTATTTTTCATTATTTCAATTTTTTCTTCATTTCGATTTGTCGTTTTTTTATATTTATTTTTTATTGATTATTTTTTTGTTTTATCGTCAGTGTTTATATTTGATTATTTAAATAAGATAATGTTATAAATGATGGGTTTGTTTTTGTTCCCACGGTCTTATTTTAGTTCCCACGGTCTTATTTTAGTTCCCACGGTCTTATTTTAGTTCCCACGGTCTTATTTTAGTTCCCACGGTCTTATTTTAGTTCCCACGGTCTTATTTTAGTTCCCACGGTCTTATTTTAGTTCCCACGGTCGTATTTTAGTTCCCACGGTCTTATTTTAGTTCCCACGGTCGTATTTTAGTTCCCACGGTCGTATTTTAGTTCCCACGGTCTTATTTTAGTTCCCACGGTCGTATTTTAGTTCCCACGGTCTTATTTTAGTTCCCACGGTCTTATTTTAGTTCTCACGGTCTTATTTTTTTCCCACGGTCTTATTCACAGCCACCCACCACGACTACCCTAGCCAATGTGACCACCAACACCACCATCTACTACCACCAGTACCACCATCACCACCTACCACCACTACCACCTCCTCCTCCTCCTCCTCCTCCTCTCCACCCACCACTACCACCACCACTACTACCACCAGTACTACCTCTTCCTCCACCACTACCACTCCCAGTACCACCTCCTTCACCACCAGTACTCCACCTCCCTCTCCTTCCCCAACACTCATGATCTGCCGTGGCTGACGAAGGGAAAACCTGAAGCTCTATATAAAATATTCATGACGACCTCGCCCTCTCCAGAGATCTCCAAGCTGAGTTACTGGTCGATGCTAATGTGTTTTGGCGCCCAGGGACTTCATGCCGGCGTATTTCACAGAGTTCTCACTGTTACGAGTTGGAGTTCCGGTGTGTGTCTCGGGTCTCTGGTTTAATTCGGGCTGAAAACTCGGGAAGGGGGGGGGTGTAGGGGGTAGGGGGTGTAGGGAAGGGGGTTGTGGTGGGTAAAGGGGGGTTAGGGGTGTAGGGGAAGGGTTTTTTTGGGGGTAGGGAGGGTGAAGGGGTAAGGGAAGGGGTTGTAGGGGAAGGGGGAAGGGGTTTTGGTGGTAGGGAAGGAGTAAGGGAAGGGGTAGGGAGGGTGAAGGGGTAAGGGAAGGGGGTAGGGAGGGTGAAGGGGTAAGGGAAGGGGTTGTGGGGCCAGAAGTAGGGAGAGAGATTGGATTACTAAAATAAAGAAAAAAATAAAAGAGAGAGATAAAGTAAATAAAAAAAAGAAAGAAGAAAGAGAGAAACAGAAGAAGCAAAGGAAAAAAATAAGAAATGAAAAACAAAAGAAGTAAGAAGGAAAAGCAAAGGACACAAAGACTCTCACAAGACAAGAACAACACAAAAGACGCAACACAAAACATCTCCTAAAAGAAATACAAAAATACAAAAATAAAAGACTTATTTTGACGTCATTCACAGCCGCCCACCTGTCCTCAAAGAACGAGTTACCTGGTACATAATTAATTAGATGAGTTACCTGGTATTAATTAATTAGATGAGTTACCTGGTATTAATTAATTAGATGAGTTACCTGGTATATAATTAATTAGATGAGTTACCTGGTATTAATTAATTAGATGAGTTACCTGGTATTAATTAATTAGATAAGTTACCTGGTATAAAATTAATTAGATAAGTTACCTGGTATTAATTAATTACATGAGTTACCTGGTACATAATTAATTAGATGAGTTACCTGGTATAAAATTAATTAGATGAGTTACCTGGTATATAATTAATTAGATGAGTTACCTGGTATTAATTAATTAGATGAGTTACCTGGTACATAATTAATTAGATGAGTTACCTGGTATTAATTATATAAGATAATACAATATAAGGAATTACTACTTTTAATATAATCGAAAATAATCCCAATATTTTTTCTATAATACCGAATAAAGTTGATTTAATGTCAGCCAATCGTAATCTTTATTGCATGAGCTTTTTAATGTCATTGGTCTAAGTCAGTCGAGCATTATAGCTGTAGGAAGATAAGTTGAATGTCATTTGTCCAAGTCAACCAATCATTATGTATGCAGTACAACAAGTTGAATGTCATTGGTGGATGTCAGTCAGTTAAATCACACGCCTTGGGTATATTTGGGAATCCATATCATAGATGGCGTTGGTCAGAGAGTCTTAGTAGAGCGTTATTATTTAACTACGAGTTGATGCATTATTTTCCGTGACCTTTTATTTTTCTTTCTCCCAGTGTCTTAAAAATGTCATCACGTCGACAGAAAACGAGAGAGAGAGAGAGAGAGAGAGACAGAGAGAGAGAGAGAGCCTAACCTTTAAAAACGATAACTTAGTCTCTCTCTCTCTGAGTTTGTAAAGGTACACTAACTCTTTACCTATGATAAGGATCTGTTTATATAGACCTAACCTAACCTAACCTAACCTAACCTAACCTAACCTAACCTAACCTAACCTAACCTAACCTTGTTGACGGTCGATAACAATTCACACTAATTCACTAATGGAGTCGCTAATGCAGGTAATTATTTTTTGTTGTTCTTGAAGCTGTCAATAGTCTGTTCCCTATTGCTTGTGTGTCACCTATTGCTGTGTGGGGGTGTGGGGGCGTGGGTGGGGGCGTGGGGGCGTGGGTGGGGGCGTGGGTGGGGGCGTGGGTGGGGGCGTGGATGGATGGGTGAATAGATAGACTTAGATATATTATGAGACCTAATTCAATTTCTTGTGGGTTATCGCTGTACTTAATTAAATGACCTTGGGGGAGGGGAAGGGAGGGGGGGGAGAAGGAGGGGGAGAGGTGGTGAGAGGGGGAAAAGATGGGGAGAAGAGGGGGGGGATGGGAGAGAAAAGGGATGGGAAAGGGGTGGAAGAGGGAGGAACAACCTACAACCCCCATCCAAAATAACACGCTACACCCTTCCCCCCCCAAGACACCTCTCTATCCCCCCCCCCCAAGACACCTCTCTATCCCCCCCAAGACACCTTTCTATCCCCCCCAAGACACCTCTCTAGCCCCCCCAAGACACCTCTCTATCCCCCCCAAGACACCTCTCTATCCCCCCCAAGACACCTCTCTATCCCCCCCAAGACACCTCTCCACCCCCCCAAGACACCTCTCCCCCCAAGACACCTCTCCACCCCCAAGACACCTCTCTATCCCCCCCCAAGACACCTCTCCCCCCCAAGACACCTCTCTATCCCCCCCAAGACACCTCTCCCCCCCAAGACACCTCTCCCACCCCCCAAGACACCTCTCTCCCCCCCCAAGACACCTCTCCCCCCCAAGACACCTCTCCACCCCCCAAGACACCTCTCTATCCCCCCCAAGACACCCCCCCAAGACACCTCTCCACCCCCCCAAGACACCTCTCCCACCCCCCCAAGACACCTCTCCACCCCCCAGACACCTCTCCACCCCCCCCCCAAGACACCTCTCCAACCCTCCAAGACACCTCTCTATTTCACCTGCAGTTTTTTTTGAGTCGATTCCAATTACAGGGTGAAGGAGTCTTAGCCGAACTACACCTGAAGGTAACTGCACTTGTAGCAATGAGGAGACTACCGCTACAATAGGCTGGTGGAGATGTTTATATCTCGTGAGGGGATTGGATTACACAGTGTCCCTTCTCTTACCACCTCCCTACCTCAAGCTCCTCCCCACCTCTAGCTCCTCCCCACCTCTAGCTCCTCACATCTAGCTCCTCCCTACCTCTAGCTCCTCCCCACCTCTAGCTCCTCCCCACCTCTAGCTCCTCCCCACCTCTAGCTCCACCCTACCTCTAGCTCCTCCCCACCTCTAGCTCCACCCTACCTCTAGCTCCTCCCTACCTCTAGCTCCTCCCCACCTCTAGCTCCTCCCCACCTCTAGCTCCTCCCCACCTCTAGCTCCACCCTACCTCTAGCTCCTCCCCACCTCTAGCTCCACCCTACCTCTAGCTCCACCCTACCTCTAGCTCCTCCCCACCTCTAGCTCCTCCCCACCTCTAGCTCCTCCCCACCTCTAGCTCCACCCTACCTCTAGCTCCTCCCCACCTCTAGCTCCACCCTACCTCTAGCTCCTCCCCACCTCTAGCTCCTCCCCACCTCTAGCTCCACCCCACCTCTAGCTCCTCCCCACCTCTAGCTCCTCCCCACCTCTAGCTCCTCCCCACCTCTAGCTCCTCCCCACCTCTAGCTCCACCCTACCTCTAGCTCCTCCCCACCTCTAGCTCCACCCTACCTCTAGCTCCACCCTACCTCTAGCTCCTCCCCACCTCTAGCTCCTCCCTACCTCTAGCTCCTCCCTACCTCTAGCTCCTCCCTACCTCTAGCTCCTCCCCACCTCTAGCTCCTCCCCACCTCTAGCTCCTCCCCACCTCTAGCTCCTCCCTACCTCTAGCTCCTCCCCACCTCTAGCTCCTCCCCACCTCTAGCTCCACCCCACCTCTAGCTCCTCCCTACCTCTAGCTCCTCCCTACCTCTAGCTCCTCCCCACCTCTAGCTCCTCCCCACCTCTAGCTCCTCCCCACCTCTAGCTCCTCCCCACCTCTAGCTCCTCCCTACCTCTAGCTTCACCCCACACATTTATAACTGGACGAAATAGGAATTGAGGAGGGAGGGGGGTGTGCAGGGGTGAAGGGGGGGTGAAGGAGGGGTTAAGGAGGGGGTGAAGGGAGAGGGAGGGGTGGGGGGTGGGGGAGAGGGAGGGGTGGGGGATGGGGGAGAGGGAGGGGTGAAGGAGGGGGAGAGGGAGGGGTGGGGGATGGGGCGAGGGAAGGGTGAGGGGTGAGGGAAGGGTGAGGGGTGGGGGGTGAGGGAAATGGGTAAAGGAGGAAGGAGAAAGTGGAAGGGAATCATTTTCAGGAGTATGGGAACTTGTTTGGGAATGGTTGGAATGGGTGTTTAGGAACTAGGAATAATAATTTTTAGGAATTTCGTGATATATTTCTCTCTCTCTCTCTCTCTCTCTCTCTCTCTCTCTCTCTCTCTCTCTCTCTCTCTCTCTCTCTCTCTTTCTTTAGGGCGTGGCTCACCTGACACAAGCGACGTGTGAAAGTTTATCCCAAAGAGTGAGACAAAAATATGAAAAATAATTAACCTGATGTATGAGGGGGCGTGGGTGAGGCGTGGGGGGCGTGGGTGAGGCGTGAGTGAGGCGTGAAGGGCGTGGGTGAGGCGTGAAGGGCGTGGGTGAGGCGTGGGGGGCGTGGGTGAGGCGTGGGGGGGCGTGGGTGAGGCGTGGGGGGCGTGGGTGAGGCGTGGGGGGTGTGGGTGAGGCGTGGGGGGCGTGGGTGAGGCGTGGAGGGCGTGGGTGAGGCGTGGGGGGCGTGGGTGAGGCGTGGGGGGTGTGGGGATGACTCACACAATCAACCGACCTCTAACCATCATTTTATCTTCCACTACTTGTCTTCCTATTTCTCTTTCTCTCTCTCTATCTCCCTCTATCTCTCTCCCATATCTCTATCCCTTTCCCTTTCTCTCTCTCTCTCTCTCGTCTCTCGCTATCTCCCTCTATCTCTCTCCCATATCTCTATCCCTTTCCCTTTCTCTCTCTCTCTCTCTCTCTCTTCTCTTCCTATATCTCTTTCTCTCTCTATCTCTCTCCTATGTCTCCAGGGCTGACAGGGTCTCCTTTAAGCTATCTCAAGATATGCCACAGCGGGTCTTTCCTTTCTCCACTGCTCTACGACCAAGGTGCGCCGATACTCACCTGTTGGGAATATTCTCACCTGTTGGGAATATTCTTACCTGTTGGGAATATTCTCACCTGTTGGGAATATTCTTACCTGTTGGGAATATTTTTACCTGTTGGGAATATTCAGGTGTAATTGGCTCCCAAAGACTCACTGTACAGTTGTATACTTAACCTTAATTACACAAGGTTAGGTTAGTTTAGGTTAGGTTAGGTTTAGGTTCGGTTAGACTTAGGTTTGGTTAGGTTAGGTTTAGGTTAGGTACCCATATACAGCTGGGTGATCTGAAAGTACCTGGGAAACGAACAACTGACCCTCAGAACGGGAGACGAGCGCTGTATCCACTAGACCACCGAGCCAGAACTTAATTAATACTGAAGTCTTTAAGATAACACTGATGACCTTGAAGCTGTAAGATAACACTGATGACCTTGAAGCTGTAAGATAACAAGATAAACAATGACTACCAGTAAGATATGTCACTCAGAAGGGAAGACAAAAAAGTTGATTAAAATTGTTTCCTTTTATCAACTGAGTTTCCCCTGAGTTAGACATGCTGGAAGTCGTAGGCCGGGGGTAGAGCGAGCGTGTCTCCCTGTGATATACAAATGAGAGAGAGAGAGAGAGAGAGAGAGAGAGAGAGAGAGAGAGAGTTAACACCTACAGATCAAATCAGACCAATTTCTGGCTTCACTCGACGCCAAACGAGACTGGAGGTATGTTGAGGGAAGTCCTGCCAAGTGTTACTCATGAAAGAAACATGTGGAGGAGGAGGCTTTGGAGGCCGACCTATGTGGGGGTAGGAGTAGGAGAAGGAAGCGTTGGAGGCTGACGTACTACTGGAGGAGCAACACACAAAAGGGTGTGTCCTACTTGATGGTGACCTACCTCTCTCTCACTTTCTCTCTCGCTTTCTTTCTCTCTCTCTCTCTCTTGCTTTTTCTCTCACACAGACACAAACTCTCTTTCTTTCACTTTCTCTCTGTTTCTCACATACACACACACGAACTCTCTCTCTCTCTCTCTCTCTCTCTCTCTCTCTCTCTCTCTCTCTCTCTCTCTCTGTACTCCCCTCTCTCCTCTCCCTCTCTCTCTCTCTCCTCTCCCTCTCTCTCTCTCCTCTCCCTCCCCTCTCTCTCAATCTCCCTCCCTTCTGCCGGTTGGATTTCAGCATCGGTAAATCCTTGAGTCTTAGTGTTAGAGTAAATCCGCGTTTCCCGATTTATCAGGAAAATCCTCGACTTTCTGGTATAAAATCAAACCTGCAATAACCTCAATGACGGGGATTTATTCACGGTTGATTTAAAGTTAATCCTTGATGGTTAATTTAAGAGATAATCCCCTTGTGTGTGGAAATCGTGAAAATCTTGTTATTATGATTTTTTTTTAGCGTGGCCTCCAGTCTCCCCCAATAGCCACACCTTCGCCACCATTTTATTACCTTAAAATTAAATATCCTAATACATACTACTACTACTACTACTACTACTACTACTACTTCTACTACTACTACTACTACTACTACTACTACTACTACTACTACTACGAAACTTCCTCAGCTGTATGAAAACAAAATAGTTACCCCAATCAAAGCTGGGATCGAACTAATGACCTTTAGGATGGGAGCTGAGTGATGTAGCCACTCAACCACTGCACCTTTGTGAAACCTCAAGAGAACAAAACAGAAAAAAAAAACCCGGAAGAAACCCAAACAGAAAACGGAAATAGTAACTTAGATATTCAATTTAATTTTTATCTCCACACCAGTTAGTTAAAGTCCTGACCCCTCCCCCCCCCCAAAAAAAAATAATAACGAAGACGAAGAAGAAACATGAAATTCCAACTACTGTTTTTTTTCCCGTTTTTTTCCGTTTTTTTTAGTCTAATTTTTGAACGAAATATAAATGTCCTAGATGTGACGTAGTTTGGTCCTAGATGTGACGTAGTTTGGTCCTAGATGTGACGTAGTTTGACGGTCTGAGGAGCTGGTTGAAGAGTCGTGGTTAATTATACTAACAAGATCGATACTGAGGAACATAATGTGTGTGTGTGTATGTGTATGTATGTGTGTGTAGTGTGTGTGTGTCTGTGTATGTATGTGTGTGTGTAGAGTGCTGTACAGTCCATTAGAACAGCAATTAACAGCAGGTGAGCCAAATGACCAGACAACCTCACCTACAGCACCACACAGTATACATAATCTCACCTTAGCTATTGAGGGGTTCAGTCCTATTAGGTCATAAAGTTGCTAGTTCTCTTAAGCTACCAGACGTTCTCCAGTAGTTTCCCCTCATCTCGTTTTCTTTTTCGCGTTGGTATCTCTCTTCCCGTTTTCTATGAATTGTATATTGAAATACATGCATATAGTACACACACACACACACACACACTACACACACACACACACACACACACAC
>CAUDMG010000749.1:422500-442216 GCA_958450375.1 Homarus gammarus | reverse complement strand
AGGGAAGGGAAAGAGGAAAAAACAAGAAGAAGAGCGAGAGGACAGATGAATAGAGAAGATGAGACCCCGTCTCAGAGAGTCGGGGGTTTACAGAGGAAATCAGATTCACTTCAGAGCGCAACAGCGTGTCTCTTATTCCCCTCCCCTCCACTCCCCCTCCCACTCTCCCCCTTCCCTCTACCCACCCCTCTTCCCGTCTCCCCCTCCCCACAGGGGCGATGTCTAGACTAGACCAAAACTCACGCGCGGATTCTCATTCCCTTTTTTTTTCCGTTTCCCACTGGCCTCCTTGCTCCTCGTTTTCATCCCTGTGCTCTTCGCCCCGTCCTCGCCCTTTTTGTTTTGTGTCTTCCTTCTTCCTTTTTTTTGTCACACGACTGTCTACTAACTGTTCACTGATGTCTACTAACTGTTCACTGACTGTCTACTAACTGTTCACTGACTGTCTACTAACTGTTCACTGACTGTCTACTAACTGTTCACTGACTGTCTACTAACTGTTCACTAACTGTCTACTAACTGTTCACTGACTGTCTACTAACTGTTCACTGACTGTCTACTAACTGTTCACTGACTGTTCACTGACTGTCCACTAACTGTTCACTGACTGTCTACTAACTGTTCACTGACTGTCTACTAACTGTCTACTGACTGTCCACTAACTGTTCACTGACTGTCCACTGACTGATCACTGACTGTCTACTAACTGTTCACTGACTGTCTACTAACTGTTCACTGACTGTCTACTAACTGTTCACTGACTGTCCACTAACTGTTCACTAACTGTCTACTAACTGTTCACTAACTGTCCACTAACTGATCACTGACTGTCCACTAACTGTTCACTGACTGTCTACTAACTGTTCACTAACTGTCCACTAACTGTTCACTGACTGTCTGTCTAACTGTTCACTGACTGTCTACTAACTGTTCACTGACTGTCTACTAACTGTTCACTAACTGTCCACTAACTGTTCAATGACTGTCTACTAACTGTTCAATGACTGTCTACTAACTGTTCACTGACTGTCCACTAACTGTTCACTAACTGTCCACTAACTGTTCACTGACTGTCCACTAACTGTTCACTAACTGTCTACTAACTGTTCACTGACTGTCTACTAACTGTTCACTAACTGTCCACTAACTGTTCACTAACTGTCTACTAACTGTTCACTGACTGTCCACTAACTGATCACTGACTCTACTAACTGTTCACTGACTGTCTACTAACTGTTCACTGACTGTCTACTAACCGGTGACTGGTGGCAGGGACAGATGCATGGCTCACACTAACGGGTCATTGTTGTTAATGGTGACTAAACTGTGTGTGTGTGTGTGTGTGTGTGTGTGTGTGGGTTGTGTGTGTATGTGTGTGTGTGGTGTGTGTGTGTGTGTGGGTTGTGTGTGTGTGTGTGTGTGTGGGTTGTGTGTGTGTGTGTGTGGGTTGTGTGTGTGTGTGTGTGGGTTGTGTGTGTGTGTGTGTCAATAATCTCACTATATCGTATCTTAAGTTAACCATTAATTACATTCTCACATCTCCACACACGAGAAAAAATCTACTTTGCGAACCTTTGAGAATCCACGACCCTACGACCCCACTACCCCACGACCCCACGACCCTACGACCCCATGACCCCACGTCCCTACGCCCCCACGACCCTACGACCCCACGACCCTACGACCCTACGACCCCATGACCCCACGACCCTACGCCCCCACGACCCTACGACTCCACGACCCTACGACCCCACTACCCCACGACCCCATGACCCCACGACCCTACGCCCCCACGACCCTACGACCCCACGACCCTACGACCCCACGACCCTACGCCCCCGCGACCCTACGACCCCACGACCCTACGACCCCACGACCCTCTGAGAATCCCGGGTCGTAGTTTGTGTTGGTTTAAGTTGTGAATATATTTACATGGTTTAAAGTGACGTTAAAACCCAAAGAGGCGTCACAGTCCCTTGGCTGTTAATGACTCACACTAACACTGAGTAGTTAATGTTAAACTACCATCACCGTCTTGATAATGTTAATAATATTGATATCTTGGTATTTAACATCTACCTGTCGTTATTTTCAACCATTTACATGTGTCATTAATTACTGGTTAAACTTGAATTATTGACGACAAAAAATTAACTAGCAAATACCATCTTGCTATTGAGAAGAAGAAGAAGAAGAAGAAGAAGAAGAAGATTGGGAAGCA
Organism: Homarus gammarus; assembly: GCA_958450375.1. Taxonomy (NCBI): domain Eukaryota; kingdom Metazoa; phylum Arthropoda; class Malacostraca; order Decapoda; family Nephropidae; genus Homarus; species Homarus gammarus. Next base: position 439,995 of record CAUDMG010000749.1, on the reverse strand, counting down.
TATAGCGAAAGGTAGACTTTATGTAATGACGTCAGATGTTCACAGGTGAGAGATATTAAACACAAACATTGATACCTGTGTGACTAATTGTATCCCTGCTACCTGTGTTCTCTCTATCTCTCTCTCTCTCTTCGTCACCATTTTCCTTCTTCTCCTCCTCCTCCTCCTCCTCCTCCTCCTCCTCTTCTTCCTCCTCTTCCTTCTCTTCCTCCTCCTCCTAGTGATAAAGTCTTCCCCTTCATCAATTCTTCTCGTGTTTCTTCGTCACCAAACTTTTCACCAACTCTCTCTCTCTCTCTCTCTCTCTCTCTCTCTCTCTCTCTCTTGTTTAGTTCCTTACTTTTTATTTTTATTTTATTTTACTTTTTTTCTAACTTTTTTCCAATTACTTTTTTTTCTGGTAACATTTTTCTTTTAAAGTTTTTCCGCCGTATTTTTTCCTTACACACACACACACACACACACACACACACACACACACACACACACACGTAGGACTAAAACAGGTCATCTTGTCTGCTGAGGACAGTGTTACCAGATGTAAGGTCTCAAACACCAACCTCACCTGGGTACTTATTCTTGTGGCCGACTGTACCTATGTTTACGTCTGTACCTTCACCTGTGTCTGTACCTGTGTCTGTGTCTGTACCTGTGTCTGTGTCTGTACCTGTGTCTGTGTCTGTACCTGTACCTGAGTCTGTGTCTGTACCTGTGTCTGTACCTGTGTCTGTGTCTGTACCTGTGTTTGTGTCTGTACCTGTGTCTGTGTCTGTACCTGTACCTGAGTCTGTGTCTGTGTCTGTGTCTGTACCTGAGTCTGTGTCTGTGTCTGTGTCTGTACCTGAGTCTGTGTCTGTGTCTGTGTCTGTACCTGTACCTGAGTCTGTGTCTGTGTCTGTACCTGTACCTGAGTCTGTGTCTGTACCTGTGTCTGTACCTGTGTCTGTGTCTGTACCTGTGTTTGTGTCTGTACCTGTACCTGTGTCTGTACCTGTGTCTGTGTCTGTACCTGTGTCTGTGTCTGTACCTGTACCTGTGTCTGTGTCTGTGTCTGTACCTGTACCTGAGTCTGTGTCTGTGTCTGTACCTGTACCTGAGTCTGTGTCTGTACCTGTGTCTGTACCTGTGTCTGTGTCTGTACCTGTACCTGAGTATGTGTCTGTGTCTGTGTCTGTACCTGTACCTGAGTCTGTGTCTGTGTCTGTACCTGTACACGAGTCTGTGTCTGTACCTGTGTCTGTACCTGTGTCTGTGTCTGTACCTGTGTTTGTGTCTGTACCTGTACCTGTGTCTGTACCTGTGTCTGTGTCTGTACCTGTGTCTGTGGCTGTACCTGTGTCTGTGTCTGTACCTGTACCTGAGTCTGTGTCTGTACCTGTGTCTGTGTCTATACCTGTGTCTGTACCTGTGTCTGTGTCTGTACCTGTGTTTGTGTCTGTACCTGTACCTGTACCTGTGTCTGTGTCTGTACCTGTGTCTGTACCTGTGTCTGTACCTGTGTTTGTACCTGTGACTGTACCTGTGTCTGTACCTGTACCTGTGTCTGTACCTGTACCTGTGTCTGTACCTGTGTTTGTACCTGTATCTGTACCTGTACCTGTCTGTACCTGTGTCTGTACCTGTGTTTGTACCTGTGTCTGTACCTGTGTCTGTACCTGTGTATGTGTCTGTACCTGTGTCTGTACCTGTGTCTGTGTCTGTGTCTGTACCTGTGTCTGTGTCTGTACCTGTGTCTGTACCTGTACCTGTGTCTGTACCTGTGTCTGTACCTGTGTTTGTACCTGTGTCTGTACCTGTGTCTGTACCTGCACCTGTGTCTGTACCTGTGTCTGTACCTGTACCTGTGTCTGTACCTGTGTCTGTATCTGTGTCTGTATCTGTACCTGTACCTGTATCTGTACCTGTCTGTACCTGTGTCTGTACCTGTGTCTGTACCTGTGTCTGTATCTGTACCTGTACCTGTATCTGTACCTGTCTGTACCTGTGTCTGTACCTGTACCTGTGTTTGTACCTGTGTCTGTACCTGTACCTGTGCCTGTACCTGTGTTTGTACCTGTGTCTGTACCTGTACCTGTGTCTGTACCTGTACCTGTGTCTGTACCTGTGTCTGTACCTGTACCTGTGTCTGTACCTGTGTTTGTACCTGTGTCTGTACCTGTACCTGTACATGTGTCTGTACCTGTGTCTGTACCTGTATCTGTGTCTGCACCTGTGTTTGTGTCTGTACCTGTGTCTGTACCTGTACCTGTGTTTGTACCTGTGTCTGTACCTGTACCTGTGTCTGTACCTGTACCTGTGTTTGTACCTGTACCTGTGTCTGTACCTGTGTCTGTACCTGTACCTGTGTCTGTACCTGTACCTGTGTCTGTACCTGTGTTTGTACCTGTGTCTGTACCTGTGTCTGTACCTGCACCTGTGTCTGTACCTGTGTCTGTACCTGTACCTGTGTCTGTACCTGTGTCTGTACCTGTACCTGTGTCTGTACCTGTACCTGTGTCTGTACCTGTGTTTGTACCTGTACCTGTACCTGTGTCTGTACCTGTGTTTGTACCTGTACCTGTGTCTGTGTCTGTACCTGTGTTTGTACCTGTGTCTGTACCTGTGTTTGTACCTGTACCTGTGTTTGTACCTGTACCTGTGTTTGTACCTGTACCTGTGTCTGTACCTGTGTTTGTACCTGTACCTGTGTCTGTGTCTGTACCTGTGTCTGTACCTGTGTTTGTACCTGTGTCTGTACCTGTGTCTGTACCTGTACCTGTGTGTGTACCTGTACCTGTGTCTGTACCTGTGTTTGTACCTGTACCTGTCTGTACCTGTGTTTGTGCCTGTACCTGTGTCTGTACCTGTGTTTGTACCTGTACCTGTGTCTGTACCTGTGTTTGTACCTGTACCTGTGTTTGTACCTGTGTCTGTACCTGTACCTGTACCTGTGTCTGTACCTGTACCTGTGTCTGTACCTGTACCTGTGTTTGTACCTGTACCTGTGTCTGTACCTGTGTCTGTACCTGTACCTGTGTCTGTACCTGTACCTGTGTCTGTACCTGTGTTTGTACCTGTACCTGTACCTGTGTCTGTACCTGTGTTTGTACCTGTACCTGTGTCTGTGTCTGTACCTGTGTTTGTACCTGTGTCTGTACCTGTGTTTGTACCTGTACCTGTGTTTGTACCTGTACCTGTGTCTGTACCTGTGTTTGTACCTGTACCTGTGTCTGTGTCTGTACCTGTGTCTGTACCTGTGTTTGTACCTGTGTCTGTACCTGTGTCTGTACCTGTACCTGTGTGTGTACCTGTACCTGTGTCTGTACCTGTGTTTGTACCTGTACCTGTCTGTACCTGTGTTTGTGCCTGTACCTGTGTCTGTACCTGTGTTTGTACCTGTACCTGTGTCTGTACCTGTGTTTGTACCTGTACCTGTGTTTGTACCTGTGTCTGTACCTGTACCTGTACCTGTGTCTGTACCTGTACCTGTGTCTGTACCTGTGTCTGTACCTGTGTCTGTACCTGTACCTGTGTTTGTACCTGTACCTGTGTCTGTACCTGTGTCTGTACCTGTGTCTGTACCTGTACCTGTGTTTGTACCTGTACCTGTGTCTGTACCTGTGTTTGTACCTGTACCTGTGTCTGTACCTGTGTTTGTACCTGTACCTGTGTCTGTACCTGTGTTTGTACCTGTACCTGTGTTTGTACCTGTGTCTGTACCTGTACCTGTACCTGTGTCTGTACCTGTACCTGTGTTTGTACCTGTACCTGTGTCTGTACCTGTACCTGTACCTGTGTCTGTACCTGTACCTGTGTTTGTACCTGTGTCTGTACCTGTACCTGTGTCTGTACCTGTACCTGTGTTTGTACCTGTGTCTGTACCTGTACCTGTACCTGTGTCTGTACCTGTACCTGTGTTTGTACCTGTACCTGTACCTGTGTCTGTACCTGTGTCTGTACCTGTACCTATGTCTGTACCTGTGTCTGTACCTGTATCTGTACCTGTACCTGTGTCTGTACCTGTACCTGTGTCTGTACCTGTGTTTGTACCTGTACCTGTGTCTGTACCTGTACCTGTGTTTGTACCTGTACCTGGGTCTGTACCTGTGTCTGTACCTGTACCTGTGTCTGTACCTGTGTTTGTGTCTGTATCTGTACCTGTACCTGTACCTGTGTCTGTACCTGTACCTGTGTCTGTATCTGTACCTGTACCTGTGTCTGTACCTGTGTTTGTACCTGTACCTGTACCTGTACCTGTGTCTGTGTCTGTACCTGTACCTGTGTTTGTACCTGTACCTGTACCTGTGTCTGTACCTGTGTTTGTACCTGTGTTTGTACCTGTACCTGTACCTGTACCTGTGTCTGTACCTGTGTTTGTACCTGTGTTTGTACCTGTACCTGTACCTGTACCTGTACCTGTGTCTGTACCTGTGTCTGTACCTGTACCTGTGTCTGTACCTGTGTTTGTACCTGTACCTGTACCTGTGTCTGTACCTGTGTTTGTACCTGTACCTGTACCTGTGTCTGTACCTGTGTTTGTACCTGTACCTGTACCTGTGTCTGTACCTGTGTCTGTACCTGTATCTGTACCTGTACCTGTACCTGTGTCTGTACCTGTATCTGTACCTGTACCTGTACCTGTGTCTGTACCTGTGTTTGTACCTGTGTTTGTACCTGTATCTGTATCTGTACCTGTACTTGTGTCTGTACCTGTGTCTGTACCTGTGTCTGTATCTGTATCTGTACCTGTACCTGTACCTGTGTCTGTATCTGTATCTGTACCTGTACCTGTGTCTGTACCTGTGTCTGTACCTGTATCTGTACCTGTGTCTGTATCTGTATCTGTACCTGTGTCTGTACCTGTGTCTGTACCTGTACCTGTGTCTGTACCTGTGTCTGCATCTGTACCTGTGTCTGTACCTGTATCTGTACCTGTGTCTGTACCTGTGTTTGTACCTGTACCTGTACCTGTACCTGTGTCTGTACCTGTGTCTGTACCTGTGTCTGTGTCTGTACCTGTGTCTGTACCTGTGTTTGTACCTGTGTCTGTACCTGTGTTTGTACCTGTACCTGTGTCTGTACTTGTACCTGTGTCTGTACCTGTGTCTGTACCTGTATCTGTACCTGTACCTGTGTCTGTACCTGTGTCTGTACCTGTATCTGTACCTGTATCTGTGTCTGTACCTGTATCTGTACCTGTATCTGTGTCTGTACCTGTGTTTGTACCTGTGTCTGTACCTGTATCTGTACCTGTATCTGTGTTTGTACCTGTGTCTGTACCTGTGTTTGTACCTGTATCTGTACCTGTATCTGTACCTGTACCTGTGTCTGTACCTGTATCTGTACCTGTACCTGTGTCTGTACCTGTGTTTGTACCTGTACCTGTACCTGTGTTTGTACCTGTATCTGTACCTGTACCTGTGTCTGTACCTGTGTCTGTACCAGTATCTGTGTCTGTACCTGTGTTTGCACCTGTGTTTGTACCTGTACCTGTGTTTGTACCTGTATCTGTACCTGTACCTGTGTCTGTACCTGTGTCTGTACCTGTATCTGTACCTGTACCTGTGTTTGTACCTGTGTCTCTACCTGTGTCTGTACCTGTGTCTGTACCTGTGTTTGTACCTGTATCTGTACCTGTACCTGTGTCTGTACCTGTGTTTGTACCTGTGTCTGTACCTGTACCTATGTCTGTACCTGCACCTGTGCCTGTACCTGTACTTGTGTCTGTACCTGTACCTGTACCTGTGTCTGTACCTGTGTCTGTACCTGCACCTGTGCCTGTACCTGTACTTGTGTCTGTACCTGTACCTGTACCTGTGTCTGTACCTGTGTCTGTACCTGCACCTGTGCCTGTACCTGTACTTGTGTCTGTACCTGTACCTGTGTCTGTACCTGTGTCTGTACCTGCACCTGTACCTGTGTCTGTACCTGTGTCTGTACCTGTACCTGTACTTGTGTCTGTACCTGTGTCTGTACCTGCACCTGTGCCTGTACCTGTGTCTGTACCTATGTCTGTACCTGTGCCTGTACTTGTGTCTGTACCTGTACCTGTGTCTTTACCTGTACCTGTGTCTGTACCTGCACCTGTGCCTGTACCTGTACTTATATCTACACCTGTCCTTATCTCAACCACACCTGTATACCATTACCTGTACCTGTAGTTATACCTGTAACGTTGTTTCTTTATCAGGCACACCACCTCACCTGTTCTTCACCTACATCCCATAACTAATATCAACCTTCATCGCCTCCGTCAGTCCACAATACACTGAGACTCACTCCTTAAAAATCTTCCCCAAAAAGCTTAAAGCAACAATCTTGCCCGTGTCGTGTGAGCTTAAGTCAAAACAAAGTCTTCTGGGGGGGAACACACTTTCAGGGGGCCTTAACGGAGGGTGGGGGGAGAGGAGAGGAGAGGAACGAGACAGGAGAGGTAGGGAGGGAGGGAGGGAGGGACAACAAATCCCTCGCGTCACCTACAGTTCCCGTCACAACAATCCCTCGTCTTATGAGTTTACGACACGATAAACCAATCCGGATTTGTCGACCTACGAACGCAACAAACTCCCGCCCAGACAAGAGACGTAGACAGGGTGTGTTTTAGAGCTGTTTTACCTGAGGACGTTTTTAATAAATGAAGGAAATACAATAAGAAAATCTATTAGTGATATAAAGGAAAGAGGAGGAAAAATATGTTTAGTTAAGTTTTGAATTGATATAGATTTGGTTGTGATTTGTGAGGATTTTGTATATTTTATTATTGTTATTATTATTATTGTTATTATTATTATTATTGTTAGTATTAGTAGTAGTAGTAATTATTGTTATAATTATTGTTATTATTATCATTCCTCTTATTCCACTCATGGTATTGTATAAAAGTATAAGTTATTGTATAAAAGTATAAGGTATTGTATAAAAGTATAAGGTATTGTGGATCTCTTAACCCCACACCAGAGCTCAGAAGAAAAACATAAGAGCATCGGTGAGGTGATTACAGCATCTTCACTACGTCACCAACACCACACCCTGCAGCCTACAGTGCCCCAACACCACACCCTACAGCCTACAGTGCCCCAACACCACACCCTACAGCCTACAGTGCCCCAACACCACACCCTGCAGCCTACAGTGCCCCAACACCACACCCTGCAGCCTACAGTGCCCCAACACCACACCCTGCAGCCTACAGTGCCCCAACACCACACCCTACAGCCTACAGTGCCCCAACACCACACCCTGCAGCCTACAGTGCCCCAACACCACACCCTACAGCCTACAGTGCCCCAACACCACACCCTGCAGCCTACAGTGCCCCAACACCACACCCTGCAACCTACAGTGCCCCAACACCACACCCTACAGCCTACAGTGCCCAAACACCACACCCTGCAGCCTACAGTGCCCAAACACCACACCCTGCAGCCTACAGTACTCCAACACCACACCCTGCAGCCTACAGTACCCCAACACCACACCCTGCAGCCTACAGTGCCCCAACACCACACCCTACAGCCTGCAGTGCCCCAACACCACACCCTGCAGCCTGCAGTGCCCCAACACCACACCCTGCAGCCTACAGTGCCCCAACACCACACCCTACAGCGCGTCTACACCACATATCTTACAGTAACTATACATCACACACACTGTTATGCAATATGCTTTTTAGGGCTGCAACTTACAATACCTGTGTTGAAAAGATAATTAATTGCAGAAAGCGTTTGAAAGCAGTTCATGCAATACTGAATGGGGGAGGTGACAGGTAGAAAAACTCATAATTGCTTCGTGAGAGCAGTGAAAGACTGTACCTGGTGACGGGTGTGTGTGTGTGTCTATAATAATAATGATGATAATAATAATAATAATAATAATAATAATAATAATAATAATAATAATAATAATAATAATAATAACGTTAATAATAATAATAATAATAATAATAATAATAATAATAATAATAATAATAATAATAATAAGGCTGAAAATATACAGTTACATAATTGGTGAATGGGTCTCTTGATGGACCAATAATATACAAGTGACATAAGTGATACAAATATGATATATAATAACTAGGTGGGGAGAAGGTCATACTACAGGGCATTTCAACAGTGATAGTGCAAGAAGTAGTATTTACTGGGAGTGAATACACTGGTTGATTACAAGTTATTGATAATTTTTACAATGGTTGGGACTGGGCTGTTCTTATAGCGATCAGTACGTGCTCGTATGGTGCTGGAGGCGGTTGTGGTGTCGAACAGCAATTCGCGGACGAGGGATCTTGGGTGGAAGTAGGAGCTGGTGTCGAGGATGATGCAGAAGCTTCTTACCAAATTTGCAGATGAGGTCGTGGTGATGGTCAGTGAAAGCCGAGAGGGTCAGTGTGTTGAGCGCTTCTTGATATGTGGAGTAGGAAGGGGAGAGAATAATCTTGCATGCCCTCTTTTGCACTTTTTCTGGGTGTTTACGTTGTGTGGCATTTAGGGAGGAAGACCAGGTAGGGGAGGCATAGGTGAGCTTGGGAAGTATGAATGTTGACTAAACACTGAGGAGCTCGCGGGTAGGAACTCCGAGGGACTTGAGTCGGCGGAGGTGGTGGAGGTGGAGACGGAAACTGGAGGATTTGACAACTGTACTGACGTGTGGTTTCCAATTTAGTTTGTTGTCTATTGTGACACCGAGGAGCTTAGTGGAGTCTACAACCTGGAGTGTGTTGGGGCCTAAAGTAATGGAAGGGGGTGGGACAACGTCGGAGGAGAGGTTGATGTGCATAACCATGGTCTTGGTATAGTTGATGGTGACGTGGTTGTTGGTGGCCCAGTTTTGGAGACTGTTCAATAAATCCTGGAGGGCGGTGTAGTCGGGAGCCGAGTTGTTGACACTGATCCCAATGGTGGAGTCGTCGACATATTTCTAGCCAGCAGGGGTTTCTCTTAAGGCATCATTGATGAACATAAGGAAGCAAAGCTGTCTCATCTTGGTGCCTTGGGGGACGCCACAGGTGAGTTACTGGAAAGTGGAGACAGCCCCTCGGAAGCGTCTGGCTTGGCGTCGGTCACTAAGGAAGTCTGTAAGCCATGGTATAAGTCTTCTTCGAAACCCGAGGTTGATAGCTTTGTTGATGATTAAATATAGTCGAAAAGCTGTCAAGAAAGTTTTCATATTGCCAAATTGCTGAGGATCTATGGCTGCTGCAATGTCAGCATAAGCCCAGTCAAACACAAAACTTTCACAGATTAATCTGGGTATTGGGGTGATGGCAATAGGTCGTAGCTCAATTAGGGAATGACTTGGGCACTGGTGACACATATGAGGTCTTCCAGTCAGCTGGGCATCCTGCTTGACTGAGGGAAGCATTGATGATGGAGCAGAGGGGTTTAGCTAGTTCCTGGGGGAACTCCTTGTAGAGTTTCATTGGTAAGTCAGTGGGGGTGGTGGAGCGCTTTAACTTCAGTTTGTCCAGACGTTTTGCTACTTCAAATTCTTCTACTAAGTCACTGAGAAAGGGGGCTGGTAGGTAAGCAGGGAGACTGGTTGTGTCAAGCCGGGGGAGCGTCTGGCATATAGTTGCGAAATGGTTGTTTGTTTGCTCAGCTGCGTCAATATTAGTGAGATGGCTAAGGAAGGGGAGGGGGTGTGTCTTATTGTTTAGTCCACAGAGTTCTTTAAGCTTACCATACCATTGACTGTTGTTGGTCTGCTTCAGGTGTTGCAACTTGGTTGGGTAGTGGGACTTCTTTGCGGTGTGTATTTCGCGGAAGACTTGGTCGCGAAGGAACCTGTAGCGGTTGTGGTCATTGAGATAAAAGGAGCTGTCTCTCTGCTGCATAAGTCTTTTGATCCGAGGTGTGATCCAGGGCAAGTCAGCTGGGTGAGATCTGACGGACTTCTCGGGGAAGAAGTGGTGGTGAGCCTCCGTGGTGGTGTTGGTATAATTTATCCATTTGGTGTCCTCGTCATCCACGCTAAGTACTTCAGTCCAGGGATGGTGAACTATCCATTGCCCGAAGAGACGCACTGCAGAGTCAGTAATCGGCCTGTAGGTCTTGATGTAGGGTCTCTGTACTTGGCTGGTAGTGGCAGCTGGGGACCAGAGCACTGATAAGTGTGTGCTACACCCGATAGGAGGCATTGGTTGAGGTGGTTGGTACTGGTCCGCTAAGTCAGTTAAGATAAGGTCAAGGGTATTTTGACCGTGTGTGGGGAAGGTCACGACTTGTGATAATGACAGTTGGTCCTGGATATCAGTGGTGTTAATTTCGTTATAATCCCCGCAGCTTGGCTCATGGGTACCTAACTCTGAGGTGGTCTGAGGTGATTGATAAGAGTGTCTCTGGTGGGTGAGTGAGGTGGATGGTATGCGGTGTGGCGGGTGGGCCCGTGGCATAACCCGTACCCATAATGCCTCCACATCTGCTGGGACTTGAACATCCAGGCGTGGTGGGCGGTGGTGAGCGTAGTTCATCTTGACAGAAGAGGTCAACCCCTCCCTCACGTCCAGGTGAACGAAGGTCATGAAAGAGTTGACATCCCTCAATATGGCAAGTTTCAGGAACAATTTGCCAAGCTTCACATACAGCAGCGACTGATCGGACTGTGGTTGCCAGTTCGTCAAATTTATTAGCTTGGGAAGTGACGTTGGAGAGCAGTACAGAGGGAAGATCAGACCATATTCGGAGAACTTCAGCGTAATGGTACGGTCTGTCAGGGATGGGTGTCTCTGGTTTCCTATTGGAGGATGTGGTCCTAATGGACTTTTGTTTATGACGCCCCTGTCTACGGCTGCGCGCATGAAATATGTTCAGTGACTTGAGTTGCTCGATAACACTGCCATCAGGTTAGCCGTCCCCACGCTTTAGAAGATACAGAGAGCGTCGGGAGTAAGTGATTGGTGGCCATCTGTTGATATCTGTTGTGGGCGGACGGAGGTGTTTGTCCCCGGTGGCCATACTGTCACTGGCGGCACTTTAAGGGCCACTGACACTGGTAGACATCTGTTAATATTTGTCTTGTCATTAACACCGCGGTGGTCCTTGTCACTGGCACTTTGAAGGTGACCGACGAAGTGCCCACTGTCTGGTATTACACTGCTGTATTTTTGTGCTTTTCCTTGGTATACACTATCGGATCACTGTTTGGTAATCAATCATTGCACTGATCACTTGAATGTTTTGCTGATAAATCCCGGTGTAGTGAGGCTGGTAGGGCGTTGGATATAACAGGGGTGGGGGGCAGGGCCAAACAGACTAGGCCTGGCTGCCAGTCAGAAGCACTTCCAAACACGTCTTGTCACACTGAGGGTGTGTGTGTGTGTGTGTGTCACTACAACGAATGCTTCAACTATTTAATTCTATTAATATACAAGAACAAAAATCATTCAGAAGCATCGTTACAGTAAACCATTAATAATGAATATGTGTTATGACAGACACCAGCCCCCACCACCAGCCCCCACCACCAGCCCCCCACCACCATCCCCCCACCACCAGCCCCCCGCCCTCCGTGACACCCAGTGAAGGGGATTACTGAGCTTCCACTGTGGACGTCGTGGGAGTTAAGTGGGATTCGCCGTAGGATTAAATCTGTCATGGGATTTATATAGTCTATGCACCCCTTCAGACGAGCCCCCAGGGTGTTGGAGGTAGTGGGTGTTGGAGGTAGTGGGTATTGGAGGTAGTGGGTGTTGGAGGTAGTAGGTGTAGAAGCTGTCGCCAACACAACAACCACACCCTGAGTTAACGAGCTGCATGACCCAGTGTTTAAGGTGTAGAAGCTGTCGCCAACACAACAACCACACCCTGAGTTAACGAGCTGCATGACACAGTGTCAAGGAATACTCCGAGAAGACCGGACAACTCGCCAACTGCACTGGCTAACCATTACCCCGGAACACGATCCACAAATCGATTAACATCCAGGTCCCCAATTACTGCTGGGTAGACAGAGGCAAACGATGTAAAGAAACTTGCCCGGGTCCGCTCTCTTGTGTGGCGAGCATGGTGACCACTCCACTACACTACGGTAAATATAAACTTCCTATTCCTCCTAAAACAAGAATATCCTCCATAAAACAACTGGATAAAACAGAGACTTTTTGCCATAAACTCGACAACTACTGTAGGCTGAGTACATCACCCCACAAGCTGCTGTCAGGAGCACAGTGTTGAAGGTAACGTCATATTCTTGTACAACTTGCAGACGCTCGGGAAGTAACACAAAGCAGCCGACTCACAACTTAGTGTTCCAACAATGTTTCCCGCCTAAGATAATCATCAGAACCCTCAAACTTTCAAGGAGGGAGGGTGGGTGGGGGAGAGGTGGGGTGAGGGAGAGGTGGGGGTGAGGGAGAGGTGGGGTGGTGAGGGAGGGTGGGGGTGAGGGAGGGATGGAGGGTGACGGAGAGCTGCGGTGGTGAGGGAGAGGTGGGGTGGTGAGGGAGGGTGGGGGTGAGGGAGGGATGGAGGGTGACGGAGAGCTGCGGTGGTGAGGGAGAGGTGGGGTGGTGAGGGAGGGTGGGGGTGAGGGAGGGATGGAGGGTGACGGAGAGGTGGGGTGGTGAGGGAGAGGTGGGGTGGTGAGGGAGGGTGGGGGTGAGGGTAGGATGAGGTAAGGAGGGAGAGGGTGGGGGGGGGGGGGAGTTATTCGGGCAAGATGTTTACATGGAAAGTTTAGAGTCCAGCATAAGATGAAACTTCACATAAGACCTCCTCAAACACTTACAACACAGCTGACGGTTGAGACCCTTTCCTCCCTTCCTTCCTTCCTTCCTTCCTTCACTCAAAACTCGTAATAATTCTCCCTCCCTCCCTCCCTCCCTCCCCCAACCACCACCAACCAGCCCCTCTAACCAGCCCCCCTCGTGAGATTATTATTATCATTACCACCATCACCATCATCACCATCACCACCACCACTATCACCACCATCATCATCACCACTATCACCATCACCACCATCACCATCACCACCATCATCACCACCATCATCACCACCATCATCATCATCATCATCATCATCACCATCACCATCACCACCACCATCACCACCACTATCACCACCATCACCACCATCACCACCACCACCATCACCATCATCACCACCATCACCATCATCACCACCATCACCACCATCACCACCACCACCATCACCACCACCACCACCACCACCACCATCACCACCATCACCACCACCACCATCACCACCATCACCACCACCACCATCACCATCATCACCACCATCATCACCATCACCACCACCATCACCACCATCACCACCACCATCACCACCACCATCACCACCATCACCACCACCACCATCACCATCATCACCACCATCACCACCATCACCACCATCATCGTGGGGTGTGTACAAACCGGCCAGCACTCCCGTTATTATGGTCAATTTGTCATCGTCTGGTCAAAATTTTATCCCAACAACTTTACGTTTTATTAATTTTTTTTTTTCTTCTGCGTCGAGGGAAAAAAAAATAAGGAAAAGTTTTAATTATGAGATTTTTTATTCATCTAGACTGAGTAGATGTATAGTGGACCACAACAACAAGAGTAGTAGGAACAGAGGAGGGGAGAGAGGGGAGGGGGAAGACGATAACAACATTAGCGTGTGTCGTGGCGGTGTAGGAGTGAGGGTGACACATGCCTCCACTCGGCCCATTATCTTCACCATTATTGTCATTACGTTCACACACAAACACTTCATCCCTTGTTATAGTCTCTCTCTCTCTCTCTCTCTCTCTTTACTCTTATCTCTTGTATGTATCTCTCTCTCTCTCTCTCTCTCTCTCTCTCTCTCTCTCTCTCTTTATCTTTAACTCTCTCTCTCTCTCTCTCTCGTCATCAACAATAAAGTTAAATTGTCTTTCGTTAAGCTTCGAGTAATTGTATGAAATTAGCATATTCAAAAGATACAGTGCAGGTACAGCTGCAGGTATACAGTACAGGTACAGGTACAGCTGCAGGTATACAGTGCAGGTACAGCTGCAGGTATACAGTACAGGTACAGCTGCAGGTATACAGTACAGGTACAGGTACAGCTGCAGGTATACAGTACAGGTACAGCTGCAGGTATACAGTACAGGTACAGGTACAGCTGCAGGTATACAGTACAGGTACAGCTGCAGGTATACAGTACAGGTACAGCTGCAGGTATACAGTACAGGTACAGGTACAGCTGCAGGTATACAGTACAGGTACAGCTGCAGGTATACAGTACAGGTACAGGTACAGCTGCAGGTATACAGTACAGGTACAGGTACAGCTGCAGGTATACAGTACAGGTACAGCTGCAGGTATACAGTACAGGTACAGGTACAGCTGCAGGTATACAGTACAGGTACAGGTACAGCTGCAGGTATACAGTACAGGTACAGCTGCAGGTATACAGTACAGGTACAGGTACAGCTGCAGGTATACAGTACAGGTACAGGTATACAGTACAGGTACAGGTATACAGTACAGGTACAGGTATACAGTACAGGTATACAGTACAGCCTCAGGTATACAGTACAGGTACAGCTGCAGGTATACAGTACAGGTACAGGTATACAGTACAGGTACAGGTATACAGTACAGGTACAGGTATACAGTACAGGTACAGGTATACAGTACAGGTATACAGTACAGGTACAGGTATACAGTACAGCCTCAGGTATACAGTACAGGTACAGGTATACAGTACAGGTACAGGTATACAGTACAGGTACAGGTATACAGTACAGGTACAGGTATACAGTACAGCCTCAGGTATACAGTACAGGTACAGGTATACAGTACAGGTACAGGTATACAGTACAGGTACAGGTATACAGTACAGCCTCAGGTATACAGTACAGGTACAGGTATACAGTACAGGTACAGGTATACAGTACAGGTACAGCTGCAGGTATACAGTACAGGTACAGGTATACAGTACAGGTACAGGTATACAGTACAGGTACAGGTATACAGTACAGCCTCAGGTATACAGTACAGGTACAGCTGCAGGTATACAGTACAGGTACAGGTATACAGTACAGCCTCAGGTATACAGTACAGGTACAGTAATTACCATAGAGTATCTGACAGGTTAAAAGATAACAGGTGTACACAACAGAAAATAAACTAATGGTCCCGTCTGCCTCCAGGTAAACATCCCAGAACTGTCATTACTAAACACCGAAAAACATAGCTATGACCACTTAACACCGAAAACACGACTATGGTTACTAAACACCGAAAAACATAACTAGGATCACTTAACACCGAAAACATAACTATTATCACTAAAGTACATATAATTAGACTCAAATACATATAATTAGACTCAAATACATATTATTAGACTCAGAAACATATTATTAGACTCAGAAACTTATCATAAGACTCAGAAACATATTATTAGACTCAGAAACATATTATTAGACTCAGAAACATATTATTAGACTCAGAAACATATTATTAGACTCAGAAACATATTATTAGACTCAGAAACATATTATTAGACTCAGAAACTTATCATAAGACTCAGAAACATATTATTAGACGCCAATATTATAATCCCTAGATAAGTTATTATACTCAGAGGTTATTAATCGGTAAACTTGTTCACAATTCGCCTTAAGAAAGTCATCGTAAATTCAGATTTCTTTTACAGTGAAATAATAATACTGAAGGGAACTGAGAATTATTACAGTGCCGCCGAGAACGCTGCAATGTTTTATGTCTTAGCTATTGGTTAGATTTAGGTTGGGTTTAGGTTGGGTTTAGGTTGGGTTTAGGTTGGGTTTAGTTTGGGTTTGGTTTAGGTTGGGTTTAGGTTGGGTTTAGTTTGGGTTTGGTTTAGGTTTGGTTTAGGTTGGGTTTAGGTTGGGTTTAGGTCGGGTTTAGGTTGGGTTTAGTTTGGGTTTGGTTTAGGTTGGGTTTAGGTTGGGTTTATGCTTGGTTTAGGTCGGATTTAGGTTGGGTTTAGGTTGGGTTTAGGTTGGGGTTAGGTTGGGGTTAGGTTTGGTTTCGGTTTGGTTTAGGTTGGGTTTAGGTTTGGTTTAGGTTGGGTTTGGTTGGGTTTAGGTTGGTGGGTGGTTGGGTTTAGGTTGGGTTTAGGGGTTTAGGGTTTAGGTTGGGTTTAGGTTGGGTTTAGGTTGGTTAGTTTAGGTCGGATTTAGGTTGGGTTTAGGTTGGGTTTAGGTTTGGTTTAGGTTGGGTTTACGCTTGGTTTAGGTTTGGTTTAGGTTTGGTTTAGGTTGGGTTTAGGATGGGTTTAGGATGGGTTTAGGTTGGGTTTAGGTGGGTTTAGGTTGGGTTTAGGTCGGGTTTAGGTTGGTTTGGTTAGGTTTGGTTTAGGTTGGGTTAGGTTAGGTATAAACTCATCTTTAGATATAAGTACAAGAACACTTAACTATACTGTACAGGTAACAGTTATCACCATGTCTATTAATTAAGTAAAATTATAAGTAAATGTATCAGTTAAAGTATAAGTAACAGGATAAGTATTTAACCTAATAATGTACCTATATTTAACACCTTTAATTAACCTGATAAGCAAGTCATTAACCTCTATCTCATAAATTAAACTTCAGGTAAATGCATCTAATTATTTTTTTTAATTAATTATATTTCCAGAAAATCATATAATCGTAAACATGAATATATTACTATTTCTGTTTTTATATATAATCTGAAATAATCGTAAGAGAAATTAATTATTGTTGTAATTATTAGTTTTAGATAATTTTTAAATAATCGATTATATTTTATTTAAATTCAATCGTTTTATCCAGAGTTAACAAAGATTACAATTAATTTATAGTAACGAACGATATTTGGAACTAAACGAGAGAGAGAGAGAGAGAGAGAGACGGGGGCAAAAAAGAAAGAAAGAAAGAGAGAAAATGGTAAAAAAAAGTGAAAATAAAACACAATACGAAACATAACTTAAACAAAATAAATAAAAACCTCGACTACTAAAACTCTCCCGGGTCACGTCGAGTCATTTTTTTTCCCTAATCAATTTCCCGATAATTGAATAAATCCCCAAAAGCCAAAATTTTGTGAGACGAAATAATAAACTTTTGTGGTTGGTTACTTTTGCCTTTATGGATGAAATAAATAGATGAGGATTCTTTCATTTCTTTCATTTGCTGTAGTTGTTTAAATCAGTTTATTCTAATAATTTACTCATTATTTTCATTATTATTCAGTTTATTCTAATAATTTACTCATTATTTTCATTATTATTCAGTTTATTCTAATAATTTACTCATTATTTTCATTATTATTCAGTTTATTCTAATAATTTACTCATTATTTTCATTATTATTCTATTTTTTCTTATTCCATCTTTATTTGTTTTGTTTTTTACATCAGATTAAAGGAGAAATAATCAGGTGTGATAAGTCAGGTCAGGTCAGGTCAGGTCAGGTCAGGTCAGGTTAGGTTAGGTTAGGTCAGGAGGGCGGGAAGAGGGGAAGGAGGAAGTAGAGGGAGGGAGGAGGGAGCTAAGGGAAGGAAGGGATAAAAGGA
>CAUDMG010000749.1:405000-417500 GCA_958450375.1 Homarus gammarus | reverse complement strand
GAGTTAACGAGCTGCATGACCCAGTGTTTAAGGTGTAGAAGCTGTCACCAACACAACAACCACACCCTGAGTTAACGAGCTGCATGACCCAGTGTCAAGGAATAGTCCGAGAAGACCGGACAACTCGCCAACTGCACTGGCTAACCATTACCCCGGAACACGATCCACAAATCTATTAACATCCAGGTCCTCAATTACTGCTGGGTAGACAGAGGCAAATGGCGTGAAGAAACTTGCCCATAGTTTCACCCTGCCCGAGGATCGAACCCGGGTCCGTTCTCTTGCGAGGCGAGCATGCTGACCAGTACACCACAGGTCGCCACATACATATATACATTATACACACACACACACACACACACACATGCATACACACACACACACACACACGTATACAGCACATACAAAACTACTTACGTACGCACATAACCAAGTACACACGCACACGTAATCAAGCACAGTTGGAACCTTATTATATAGCAACTCTCCTTTGTTATGTCAGCATGAAATAATAATAATAATAGTAATGAAGAAGAAGAATTAATCCCAAGACCGTGTTCAGTAGAGTGCGAGATCCAATAAGAGACGAGCAACGATGACGTCACAAATGTAAAAACCAGTAACAGGTAAGGAGTAAACGTCATGAGTACAAAAACCAATAGGAGGTGAGGAGTACTGACGTCACGGGTACAAAAACCAATAGGAGGTAAGAAGCAATGACGTCACGGGTACAAAAACCAATAAGAGGTAAGAAGCAATGACGTCACGAGTATAAAAAACAATAGGAGGTGAGGAGTATTGACGTCACGGGTACAAAAACCAATAAGAGGTAAGGACTATTGACGTCACGAGTATTAGTCAATAAAAGGTTTAAGGTCATTGATGTCACGAGTGTAATAGCCAATGAGATTCGAGGAACAAACACGTGTACCAGCCAGTAAGAAGGTGAAGGACATTGACGTCATGAGTGCAAGAGCCGTACGTAGGCAAGGGGCAATGACGTCACGACCTAATGCACTCAACCTAACACACACCTACCATGAAACACTCAACCTAATGCACTCAACCTGAAACACACCTACCATGAAACACTCAACCTGAAGCACTCAACCTAACACATAATCCGAGACCCATAACAGGACGCACTCACCACCCCTAACGCACTATCGTCTGTTCGCCAGTGCCGCCGAAGATCCTGGACGCCAACACGAGCAGTGACCTGGAGGTGGACGAGGGGGAACAAGTGAGCCTCTTCTGCGGCGCCAGCGGGAAGCCCGAGCCTTCCTACAGGTGGCGACGGGAAGACTCTCGCCTGATCTACGCCTCGGGCAAGACAGGTGGGTGTAGGTGGTGGGTGTAGGTGGCGGGTGTAGGTGGTGGGTGTAGGTGGTGGGTGTAGGTGGTGGGTGTAGGTGGTGGGTGAAGATGGTGGGTGGTGGTGGTGGGTGGTGGTGGGTGTAGGTGGTGGGTGTAGGTGGTGGGTGTAGGTGGTGGGTGTAGGTGATGGGTGTAGGTGGTGGGTGTAGGTGGTGGGTGTAGGTAGTGGGTGTAGGTGGTGGGTGTAGGTAGTGGGTGTAGGTGGCGGGTGTAGGTGGCGGGTGTAGGTGGTGGGTGTATGTGATGGGTGTAGGTGGTGGGTGTAGGTGATGGGTGTAGGTGGTGGGTGTAGGTGGTGGGTATAGGTGGTGGGTGTAGGTGGTGGGTGTAGGTGGTGGGTATAGGTGGTGGGTGTAGGTGAAGGGTGTAGATGGTGGGTGGTGGTGGGTGGTGGTGGGTGTAGATGGTGGGTGGTGGTGGTGGGTGTAGGTGGTGGGTGTAGATGGTGGGTGTAGGTGGTGGGTGTAGGTGGCGGGTGTAGGTGGCGGGTGTAGGTGGTGGGTGTAGGTGATGGGTGTCGGTGGTGGGTGTCGGTGGTGGGTGTAGGTGGTGGGTGTAGGTGGTGGGTGTAGGTGGCGGGTGTAGGTGATGGGTGTAGATGGTGGGTGTAGGTGGTGGGTGTAGGTGGTGGGTGTAGGTGGCGGGTGTAGGTGGCGGGTGTAGATGGTGGGTGTAGGTGGTGGGTGTAGGTGGCGGGTGTAGGTGGCGGGTGTAGGTGATGGGTGTAGGTGGTGGGTGTAGGTGGTGGGTGTAGGTGATGGGTGTCGGTGGTGGGTGTAGGTGGTGGGTGTAGGTGGCGGGTGTAGGTGGTGGGTGTAGGTGGCGGGTGTAGGTGGTGGGTGTAGGTGGTGGGTGTAGGTGATGGGTGTAGGTGGTGGGTGTAGGTGGTGGGTGTAAGTGGTGGGTGTAGGTGATGGGTGTAGGTGATGGGTGTAGGTGGTGGGTGTAGATGGTGGGTGGTGGTGGTGGGTGGTGGTGGGTGTAGATGGTGGGTGGTGGTGGTGGGTGTAGATGGTGGGTGTAGGTGGTGGGTGTAGGTGGCGGGTGTAGGTGGCGGGTGTAGGTGATGGGTGTAGGTGGTGGGTGTAGGTGATGGGTGTCGGTGGTGGGTGTAGGTGGTGGGTGTAGGTGGCGGGTGTAGATGGTGGGTGTAGGTGGTGGGTGTAGGTGGCGGGTGTAGGTGGCGGGTGTAGGTGATGGGTGTAGGTGGTGGGTGTAGGTGATGGGTGTCGGTGGTGGGTGTAGGTGGCGGGTGTAGGTGGTGGGTGTAGGTGGCGGGTGTAGGTGATGGGTGTAGGTGGTGGGTGTAGGTGGTGGGTGTAGGTGATGGGTGTCGGTGGCGGGTGTAGGTGATGGGTGTCGGTGGTGGGTGTAGGTGGTGGGTGTAGGTGGTGGGTGTAGGTGGTGGGTGTAGGTGGTGGGTGTAGGTGGCGGGTGTAGGTGATGGGTGTAGGTGGTGGGTGTAGGTGATGGGTGTCGGTGGTGGGTGCAGATGGTGGGTGTATGTGGTGGGTGTAGGTGGTGGGTGTAGGTGATGGGTGTCGGTGGTGGGTGTAGGTGATGGGTGTCGGTGGTGGGTGCAGATGGTGGGTGTAGGTGGTGGGTGTAGGTGGTGGGTGTAGGTGGCGGGTGTAGGTGATGGGTGTAGGTGGTGGGTGTAGGTGATGGGTGTCGGTGGTGGGTGCAGATGGTGGGTGTAGGTGGTGGGTGTAGGTGGTGGGTGTCGGTGGTGGGTGCAGATGGTGGGTGTAGGTGGTGGGTGTTGGGGATTGCCCGTGCCACTTATGTGTCCTTGTGGCGCGATCTCTGGTCACACGCATAAGGTCGAGGGTTCGAGTCCTGGCTGGTGAGGTTGTTGATTATATATATATACAGATAAGGTTTAATGTATCTCATCTCCTGACGGTGGTTGGCGCCCTTAGAGTTGATGGTGATGGGTCGAGAGCTGACCATCCCCCACCTGCTGAGGGAACACGCTGGGGCCTACCTGTGTATAGCCAGTAACGGCGTCCTACCTTCAGTCAGCAAGAGAATCCTACTGAGTGTAAGATGTAAGTTGTCTCTCTCTCTCTCTCTCTCTCCACTATCATCATCACCTGTACTCATTAACCTGTCTACCTTCCTCATTAACAGCTGTCTTCCTTGTGTCCCCCGATTTTTCACCATCTTTAACGAAATTCCAATTATTCTTACCTGTCCATGCTGGTTAATTAACGTTATTTTTACATGTATTACCTTTACCTGTCCAGAGCATTAATTAATCTGGTCATTCTCTATTATATTCTATGTACTGTTAAGGTCGTGGTGCATAAGTTGTGTCCCTATGATGAAACTGAGCCAGTGTGTGTTGTATTGTCTCATTTGGGGTCGATACTGCTTCATTTTGGGAGGTGTGTACAGGTGTAAGTGTCACTTAACCTATAAAAGTACCAATTAACCTATAAAAGTACCAATTAACCTATAAAAGTACCAATTAACGTTGACCTTACCTTTCGATGGCTTTAATTAACTGTTCGTTTGGTTCCTCAGTCCAGCCTATGATCCGAGCCACGACAGCCCAGGTTTTGGTCAACTTGGGGTCCACGGTGAACCTGACGTGTGTGGTGGACGCCTTCCCCGAGCCCAAGATGGTGTGGGTGAGGGACTTCGGCGACCCCATCACCTCCCACCCTGGCCGAGGGGTCTACCACCTCCACCAACACACTGCCAGAGAGGTGAGTCCTGCACACAGAGAGAGAGGGAGAGGTTACAGGAGGATCTAAATAAACTGCAGGGGTGGTCTGAAAAATGGCAAATGAAATTCAACACCAGCAAGTGCAGCGTACTTAATATTGGAAGAACAAATATTGACAATGTATACAGCCTTAACAACATCAACCTAGAGAAGTCGACTTGTGAAAGAGACCTAGGGGTACTGTAAGCCCGGACCTACGGCCTAGGAAACAGTGCGTTAATGTTCGAAATAAGGCAAACAGAGTATTGGGTTTTATATCTAGAAGTGGAAGTAACAAGAGTGCAGAGGTCTTATTGCAACTATATCTTGCGCTAGTCAGGCCGCACCTCGATTATGCGGCTCAGTTCTGGTGCCCTTATTATAGAATGGATATCAATTCACTAGAGTCGGTGCAGCGAAGAATGACGAAAATGATTCCGGGACTTAGAAACCTTCCATATCAGGATAGGTTAAAGAAACTTAACTTGCATTCCCTAGAAAGACGAAGAGTGCGGGGAGATATGATAGAAGTATTCAAGTGGGTGAAAGGAATCAATAAAGGTGATATAGATAAAGTTCTTATAATATCCGAGCAGGATAGGACTCGGAGCAACGGATTCAAGTTGGATAAGTTTAGGTTTAAGAGGGAGATAGGAAGGACCTGGTTCACAAATAGGGTGGTGGACGAGTGGAACAAGCTTGGCAACTTTGTAGTAAGTGCTGGAACGCTGGAAAGTTTTAAAAGGAGGTTAGATAGATTCATGGATGATAGAGAGTGGTAGTAACTCTCGACAGGAGCTGCCATGCACAGTAAGGTGTGTCATACGGAAGCGTATTTTTTTTTTTTTTGAGTTTGAAAAATCGGCCCATGGTATTAATGATGATTGCACAGGCCAACCGGCCTATTGCAGATTCCTTATGTTCTTATGTTCTTAAGAACTAGGGAGTACTGGGAGGAACTGGAGGGTACTGGGAGGAACTGGAGGGTACTGGG
Organism: Homarus gammarus; assembly: GCA_958450375.1. NCBI lineage: Eukaryota > Metazoa > Arthropoda > Malacostraca > Decapoda > Nephropidae > Homarus > Homarus gammarus. The sequence goes on along the minus strand of CAUDMG010000749.1, from coordinate 412,416 downwards.
TGGAACTGGGGAGTACTGGAGGAACTGGAGGATACTGGAAGGAACTGGGGAGTACTGGGAGGAACTGGGCAGTACTGGGAGGAACTGGAGGGTACTGCGAGGAACTGGAGGGTACTGCGAGGAATTGGAAGGTACTGGGAGGAACTGGAGGATACTGGAAGGAACTGGGGAGTACTGGGAGGAACTGGAGGGTACTGGGAGGAACTGGAGGGTACTGGGTGGAACTGGAGGGTACTGGGAAAAACTGGAGGGTACTGGGAGGAACTGGAGGGTACTGAGAGGAACTGGGGTTACTGGGGAAAAACAACAATATAATGAACGGAACTATAATGTAATAAGGTGTATTAAATAGAATGTGATAATTGGAAGAATTACAAAGACAATACAATGATAAATGATACACAGAAAAGATGATGATTATAGGAATTAATAAAGAGAGGAGGATAGGTGAAGAAGGTGAGAGATAGAGAGAGAGACAAAGAGAGAGCGAGATAAAAATAATAACAGAGAGAAAAGAAGAGAGAGAAAAGACAGAGAGACAGATATAACATGAATAAAAGAGAATAATAAACGGGAAACCCTTAAGTGAATCAGTGGGTCGGAACTGTTTCATCTGTAGCGTGAACAAAACTTTCTTCACTGGCGCCATAATTGTTGAAGCTTCGACTCCCCAGATTTTTGGGGAGTCGAATCTTTTGCTATTATTGTTAGGTTAAGTTAGGTTAGGTTAGGTTAGGTTAAGTTAGGTTAGGTTAAGTTAGGTTAGGTTAAGTTAGGTTAGGTTAGGCTAAATACTAGTTATATTGTATTTATTTAATGTTTATTCTTGACGATGGTTGGGATGTTGTTGTTGTTGTTCCTTGGTATTATTATTATTATTATTACTATTATTATTATTATTATTATTATTATTATTTTCTTTTATTGTTTTTGTTGTTGTTGTTGTTGTTGTTGTTGTTGTTATTGTTTTTGTTGTTGTTGTTGTTGTTATTGTTGTTATTGTTTTTGTTGTTGTTGTTGTTGTTGTTGTTGTTGTTGTTGTGTCGGTATTAACGTGGTGGTGTCAGGTCAGGTCTAGCTTTGTTTGCCTTTGTTTGTCATAGCTTGGAATTATTTGTTTGTTTGGTATTTGTTTGTTACATTATTGTTTATAGTTGTTTATCATTAGTTCACAAACCACCCCCACCACCACTACCCCGACCACCCCCACCACCACCACTATGCTCCGGCACCACCACCACCACTACCCCGACCACCCCCACCACCACTACCACGACCACCCCCACCACCACCACTATGCTCCGGCACCACCACCACCACTACCACGACCACCACCACCACTACCCCGACCACCCTCACCACCACTACCACGACCACCCCCACCACCACCACTATGCTCCGGCACCACCACCACCACTACCCCGACCACCCCCACCACCACTACCACGACCACCCCCACCACCACCACTATGCTCCGGCACCACCACCACCACCACTACCACGACCACCCCCACCACCACCACTATGCTCCGGCACCACCACCACCACTACCCCGACCACCCCCACCACCACTACCACCCCCACCACCACCACTATGCTCCGGCACCACCCCCCCCCCCCCACCGCAGCACCACCACAGCCCACTGTCCCAACCATTCACCTCGGAAGAACTCAACACAGCCATCTCCAATACCAAGAATAAAGCCCTGGGTTATTCAGGCATCACCAAGGAGATCCTCAGCCACATAAACAACCCGGCCATGGAGAGACTGAGAACCACAATGAACGCTTGCCTGGCCTCGGGTTACTCCCCAAATTAATTCAAAGAGGCCATTATTACCCTAACAAGGACAGAACCCCGCCGTCCCACTGAACTACAGACCGATCTCCCTCCTCGAAGTACCTGGAAAAATCCTAGAAAAAATCACCAATAACCGTCTGAGAAATCACCTGGAAACAACCAACAGAGTCAACTGCAGACAATTCGGGTTCAGGAAAGGGAAGTCCACCACAACAGCGATAGCCCTGGCATGTGAAAACATAGCCAGAGCCGCGGTGAGTGGTAGACAATGAAATCTAACTCTCCGGGATGTGGCGAAGGCATTTGACAGTCTGGCACGACGGTCTAACATATAAGATCCTCCAACGCGGACTTCCCACCAACATTGAGAAGCTGCTTTGCAACTTTCTTGACGGCAGAAATGCCAGACTGAGGGTAGGACAACACACAGGAGAGACCTTCCCACTCATGAGTGGAGTCCCTCAGGGCAGCGTCCCCTCCCCCGCCCTGTATATTATCTACACAAGTGACACTCCGCCTCCCACTAGAATAGGTAACGAAGATATTATGTGTGCAGACGACATCACTCAAACAACAACACATCAAGGAAAATCGCGAGTTACAGGTCGACAACACCAGGCGGGAATTAGAAAGGGTAAATAATTACGAAAAACAATGGAAAATCCAAACCAGTCTCCCGAAATTCACAGTGATACCCTTATGCAGAAGGAAAACCCATCCATTAGTAACCAATAATGCCCAGATAGAATACAAAAGCAGAGGCACCCTCCTGGGCCTGCATATATCCACGACAGGTTACTCCCATCATGTCCACACCAGGAAGGAAAAGGCAAGAAGAGAGCTGAGAAAACTATACCGCTTTAAAGCGCTTCCTGAGTAAATAAAACTCCGCCTGGTGACATCATTTATCACACCGATATTAACTTACCCAGCAATACCTCTTCATACTATGAGCACCACTCAAATATTAAAATTACAGGTGGTCCAAATGAAGCCCTAAGATTCGTCACAGGTGAAAGATACCCCTTCACCAGAACCACAGCCGAGATACATAGAGACCTGAGAATAAAACCCATCAACCAGCAGCTGCACACCCTGGCCAGCAGAGTCTGGCAAAAGATAGAACGATCAGAGCAAGAACTCCTTCAAAGACTCTCACCATACATGGTTCCCATAAAGTTACCAAAAGGTCCATTACCACCCCCGATCTACACGGCCAGGCAATAGACAACCTCCCTAGACCAGCATCCGCCAGTAGGGTCGGCGGAATATGAAATAAGGCCCTTAAAACACCCATATATATGAGACAGGGTAGGATGTCTAGTGCCTGTACCCATGACACAACCCTAACACACCATCAGCCCGCCCTCTCTTACCTACTCCTAAACTTCTTCAATTTCTGAACTATAACTTCCTTCCCCCACCTCTGATCTTCTTTCACCCTCCCACAGGTGCAGAAATACGTACACGGGGTCATGTACGTCAATTCATCACGGTGGATCATGACGCTGGTAGTGGCTGACGTGCAGGAGGTGGATCTGTTTGGCTACAGATGTCGAGCTAACAACACGCAGGGGACAGCTGAGGCCAGAGTAGCTTTATTTAGTAAGTTTATTAAAGTTCCATCATAAAATAAAACATCTTGTCCTTTTTATTTACGTTTAAAAGTTTATCTCTAAATTTTCTCATTAACATCAAAATATCAATTCGATTCCTTCTCATTAATTAAAAGTTTATATATATTTTTTGACTTATTTTTTTTAATCCTCAGTGAAATATATAAACTAATTCCTGTGTTATTTTATTTCAGAGATACCACCTACTACCACCACCACCACCACCACCACCACCACTACCACCACCACCACCACCACGACTACTACCACAACTCTGCCTACAACCATCACCCTTCAGTCAGAAGATGGAATGTTGCTATGGAAACCTGGTCTAGGTGAGTGAGTGAGAGTATTGTTATGCTCTCTCTCTCTCTCTCTCTCTCTCTCTCTCTCTCTCTCTCTCTCTTTCTTTCTTCTCTTCTCCTTTCTTCTTTTCTCCTCTTTTATTAGATAGCATCTTCCCTGACTTGACCCGACCTAACCTTACTTGACCTAACCTGACCTGAACTGACTTGAACCGACCTGACCCGACCTGACCTGAACTGACTTGAACCGACCTGACCCGACCTGACCTGAACTGACTTGAACCGACCTGACCCGACCTGACCTGAACTGACCTGAACCGACCTGACCTGAACTGACTTGAACCGACCTGACCCGACCTGACCTGAACTGACTTGACCTGACCTGACCTGACCCGACCCGACCCGACCTGACCTGAACTGAACTGAAGGAGCTTTTTCCGTGTTTTCTCTCGAGGCTCAAGACAACTAATGACCCATTTTAGGTCAACTTCTGCGTCTCTCCATTGTCCTTCTCTCTCTCATTTTCTCTCTCACTCTCTTTTTTTTTACTCCCATTAAATTCTCTTCTTTGTTTCTCTTCCTTTTCTATTTTTTAAGAGAGTTTCCTTCAACATTCGTGGCCTCTCTTGGGCATAGCTTCTGTGGCAGCCTTCCAACTCTCTCTCTCTCTCTCTCTCTCTCTCTCTCTCTCTCTCTCTCTCTTTCTTCTTTCTTATTCTTCCTAGTGGCTTCTGTGCCCTCTCTTCCACCTCACACAATAAACAGATTTAATCGGTTAGGTTAGGTCAGGTCAGATTAAGTTAGGTCAGGTTAGGTTTAGGTTAGGTTAGGTCAGGTCAGATTAAGTTAGGTCAGATTAGGATTAGGTTAGGTTAGGTTAGGTCAGGTCAGGTCAGATTAGGTTTAGGTTAGGTTAGGGTTAGGTTAGGTTTAGGTCAGGTCAGGTCATGTCATGTTAGGTCAGGTCAGGTCAGATTATGTTAGGTCAGATTATGTTAGGTCAGGTTAGGTTTACGTTAGGTCAGGTCAGGTCATGTTAGGTCAGGTCAGGTCATGTTAGGTCAGGTCAGGTCAGATTATGTTAGGTCAGATTATGTTAGGTCAGGTTAGGTTTAGGTTAGGTTAGGTTGGATTCATACGTAACAATAACAATGACTTCAGTAATCACGAGTTTAATTCAAAGGAGATTTTCAATGTATGTATGTATGTATGTGTGTATGTATGTGTGTATGCATGTATGTATGTATATATGTATGTGTATGTATGTATGTATGTATGTATGAATGTATGCATGTATGTATGTGTGTATGTATGTGTGTATGTATGTGTGTATGTATGTATGTATGTATGTGTGTATGTATGTATGTATGTATGTATGTATGTGTATGTATGTATGTATGTACGTGTTTTAGACTGCTATAGGAAGTCTTATAGTTCATTAAGCTGTTAAGTCTTATAGCATTATATAGTGTTGTGACATACAGTCACTCACACATACATACATACAGTCACTCACACATACATACACACATACACACACACATACATACAGTCACTCACACATACAGTCACTCACACTCTTCCCACCAAACTGACAGCACTGTTTCTCCCCCACAGTGAAGAACGGCACCGTAGCTGTGTCGGCCGAGGAACAGCACAAACAGCCTCACCAACAGCGGGACCCAGAGGACCAGTGGAACAAACACCAGGAGAGAAAAACATATACATACACCACCTCAGGTAAACAAACAAACATACACCAGGAGACAAAAACATACACAAACACCACCCCAGGTAAACAAACGAACACACACCCTATGATTACACCTCAGTCTAATGTACGCCAGTCTACACCAGTCTACCAGTCTATATATAACCTGTTACTCTACCAGCCCATAACAACCCCCTCAGAGGATAATCAGTCAATTTGTATCTAAGAAAACTATCCTCAGCCAGCCACCGCGTCCTTAGCAACCGCCAACCTCCTGTGTATTGACGGTTGCTAAGGACGCTACAAAGTCTTCATGATGTTACGTGTAGGATGTAAGGAACACTAGGATAAGGATAAAAGGAGCACTAAGATAAGGAACACTAGGATAAGGATATAAGGAACACTAAGATAAGGAACACTAGGATAAGGATATAAGGAACACTAAGATAAGGAACACTAGGATAAGGAGCACTAGGATAAGGATATAAGGAGCACTAAGATAAGGAACACTAGGAAAAGGATATAAGGAACACTAAGATAAGGAACACTAGGATAAGGATATAAGGAGCACTAAGATAAGGAACACTAGGATAAGGATATAAGGAACACTAAGATAGGGAACACTAGGATAAGGATATAAGGAGCACTAAGATAAGGAACACTAGGATAAGGAGCACTAGGATAAGGAACACTAGGATAAGGATATAAGGAACACTAAGATAAGGAACACTAGGACAAGGAGCACTAGGATAAGGATATAAGGAACACCAGGATAAGGAACACTAGGATAAGGAACACTAGGATAAGGATATAAGGAACACTAAGATAAGGATATAAGGAACACTAAGATAAGGATAAAAGGAACACTAAGATAAGGAACACTAGGATAAGGAGCACTAGGATAAGGATATAAAGAACACTAGGATAAGGATATAAAGAACACTAGGATAAGGAACACTAGGATAAGGATATAAGGAACACTAAGATAAGGAACACTAGGATAAGGATATAAGGAACACTAAGATAAGGAACACTAGGATAAGGATATAAGGAGCACTAAGATAAGGAACACTAGGATAAGGATATAAGGAGCACTAAGATAAGGATATAAGGAGCACTAAGATAAGGAACACTAGGATAAAGATATAAGGAGCACTAAGATAAGGAACACTAGGATAAAGATATAAGGAACACTAAGATAAGGGACACTAGGATAAGGATATAGGGAACACTAAGATAAGGAGCACTAGGATAAGGATATAAGGAACACTAAGATAAGGAACACTAGGATAAGGATATAAGGAGCACTAAGATAAGGAACACTAGGATAAGGATATAAGGAGCACTAAGATAAGGGACACTAGGATAAGGATATAAGGAGCACTATGATAAGGAACACTAGGATAAGGATATAAGGAGCACTAAGATAAGGAAAACTAGGATAAGGAACACTAGGATAAGGATATAAGGAACACTAAGATAAGGAACACTAGGATAAGGAACACTAGGATAAGGATATAAGGAACACTAAGATAAGGAACACTAGGATAAGGAACACTAGGATAAGGATATAAGGAACACTAAGATAAGGAACACTCGGATAGGGATAAAAGGAGCACTATGATAAGGAACACTAGGATAAGGATATAAGGAGCACTATGATAAGGAACACTAGGATAAGGATATAAGGAGCACTAAGATAAGGAACACTAGGATAAGGATATAAGAAACACTAAGATAAGGAAAACTAGGATAAGGAACACTAGGATAAGGATATAAGGAACACTAAGATAAGGAACACTAGGATAAGGAACACTAGGATAAGGATATAAGGAACACTAAGATAAGGAACACTAGGATAAGGATATAAGGAACACTAAGATAAGGAAGACTAGGATAAGGATATAAGGAACACTAAGATAAGGAACACTAGGATAAGGATATAAGGAACACTAAGATAAGGAACACTAGGATAAGGATATA